>CAUYQG010093194.1:0-14232 GCA_963574415.1 Tarsius wallacei
ACATTAGGATTCTGAAATAATGTAATTTTAATGTTTCCCAACTTTTAAACAAAATTAGGTATGATATGGCAGCTAATTAAAATGTGTAGCCCGCCGGGCTCGGTGGCTCAGCCTGTAATCCCGCGCCTTTGGGAGGCTGAGGTGAGTGGATTGCCTGAGTCTGCGGGTTCAAGACCCGCCTGGGCAAGCGAGACCTCACCTCTACAATAAATCAAAAAATTAGCCGGGCGTGGTAGCGCGTGCCTGTAGTTCCAGCTACTTGGAAGGCTGAGGCGAAAGGATCGCCGGAGCCCAGCAGGTCGAGGCTGCGGTGGCCGGAAGCGGCCGCTGCACTCCAGTCTGGGTGACAGAGTGAGACTCCAACTCAAAAAAAAAAAAATGTGATAAGCTATTTTGATGAAAATAAGGTAGTACAACAGGGTAAAGGAGATCAGGAGTGTGGGGTAGAGATGGTAGCAGGTTGCAGGATTAAATGAAGAGGACTGGGTGAATCTCTCTGGGAAGTAGTGATTTGAACAAAAACTTGTAGGTGAGGAAGTTAGACATAAAACTATCTGGGGGAGGAGCATTCCAGGAAGAAGGCACACCTAAGACAAAGTTCCTCAGGCAGAAAAACACCTGTGGTATTAAGAAACAAAGGCGGATTCTTGGCTGAAGCAGAGGGAAGGCTATGAAGTTGAAGAGGTAACAGATGGTCAGATCACCTAGGGCTCTGCTGGACTTTTTAAGAATATTGGCTTTAATGTGGCATAAAGTAGTGAGCTATTGTAGGGTTTGGAAAGAAGAATAATGTGATCAGATTTAGCATTTAGAAAAAAAAAAAAAATCCCTGGCTGCTATGGGTTTAGAATAGACTGTGAATGAAAATAGACCTGGGGGAGGAGGCAGCAAGAATAGAAGCCGGTCTCTGTTAGGAGACTATTGTTAGGTTGGATTCTCAGAATATTTTGGAAGTAGGGTCAATGGAATTTCCCAATGGATGGGAAGTAGGGTGTGTGAGAGAGAAAAACCATGCATGATGCTAAGGTTTTTGTTAAAAGCAAAGCATAATAGTTGAAGAGCCTAAAACTAGGTCTCAGTATAAACAGCTGAAAAGAACACAAGGTTTTAACATTTTAAGCAGTGGAAGAAGGTGACAAGACAAAAAGATCCCTATCTAAAGCTGCTGTCACTTCCCCCTTCATGCCTGGACTCCAGAATGTGGGTCTTCCAAGCCAGGGTCTGAGCACCCCCTTTCCTTCTGTCTAGAACTCTCTTCTCCAAGATCTTTGTATAGTTGGCTTATGTGCACAGACTTCTTAGTTCTCAGAGAGCTCTTCCAGGCCATGCTTCCTAAAGTAACTATCCTCCCAAAATCTCTCTATCTTTGTACTCTGGTTTGTTTTCTTTATGTACAAATCATCTTTGTAAAATATCCTATTTGTTTGCTTTTTATTGCCTGTCCCCCACACTGGAATGTGGGCTACATAAAAACTCAGATCTTATCAGCCTTGCTTGCTACTGTATTCCCAGAATCCAAAACAATGCCTGGCAAACATTAGATAGTAACTAGTGGGTGAAGAAATCTTTTAATGTTAAATCATCAAGATGCATTAAATCCCACAGGGAACACCACCAGTCACTGTGTGGGGGTTGGGGAAATAGTTTCAGAGAGCATTTTTGGGACAAAAATAGAAAATAATTTTTCTATGAGAGAGTAGGCAAATAAATCACAAGACATCCAATACCTGATTCATTGACAAATGAGTTGAGAAGAAGAAAAATTGAAATGGTTTCATGGAGTGGGAGAATTTGAAATTGCAGAATTATTGGCCTTCAGAGTTAAAGGAAGCACCTTAACACACCAAACACAGGTAGAAAGCTTTGAAGCATCTTATGAGCTTTCTCTGAACATCTCCAACAACATGAGTGCATTATTGTACAAAGTAATATATTTCAATTTTTGGCATTTCTAGTTATGAGAAAGCTATTTTTTCATTTTGTGAATGGAAGAATAAGGAGTATTTGACTAGGCTGAGTGGAATGAGGAAAGTATTCTGCTAGGGTAAGGTATGGGCAGAGACAGAACCAAAAGAGCTCTGGGCTGATGGGAAACTGAACAGGTTTCTACATGGGAAGAGAGGGAGAGGAAATAACTATCTCTCTCATATCTCTTCCAGGTCAGCACATAGAAAATGGTCTGAGAAGAGTAGAATTTGCTTTATGAATAGTGGACTAGAGATAGACTTGACACCAGTTTTTACTTAGGACAATTTAAGTCATATTTTTAAAAATTCTATCTCTGCTAATAAGGCAATCTGGATCAAATATCCAGGCAAATCCAAAAGTGCTGATTCCAACACGATTTTTTAAATAAAAAAAGTATCAAATTATAGTGAGAAATGTAATCACTTATACTTATGGCACTAAAACGGATTCTAAGTAGGAGGCTGACCTTTGCTTGCCTGAGAAAGAAAGAGAAACATTTTTTTTTCAGAACAGTAAATTTTGAAAATATACAATTCTGAAGTAATTTCCTTAGGAATGTGAAAAATTCTGTGAATATTGGAATTAATTTGGAACATATACAAACCATGTCTTTAGAGCTTAGGGTTTATTGAAAAGATTGCCTATGAATTGGAAAGCATATAGCTATTGGACTCTTGCTGAAAGATACTATATTAGTCTGTTTTGTGCTGCTATAACACAGACTGTTTTGTGCTGCTATAACACAGAAATTTATTGGCTCACAGTTCTGGAGGCTGAGAAGACCTTCTTACTGCATTGTCCCATGGCTAAAGGCAGAAGATAAAAGGGCAGAAGAGCAAGAGGGACCCCAAATCACCCTTTTCTAATGGCACCAGTTTCACCCACAAGGATGGAGCGTTCTTGGCCTAATCATCTCTTAAGGTCTCACCTTTTAATATAACTACAATGAAAATTACATTTCAACATGAATTTTGAAGGGGACAAACACTCAAACTATTGGAGAGACTAACTCTTAGGAAGCCACAGAAAAGTTAACATCTATAAACTCATGGCCACTATAGTCTTTCAAATGATTTTCTTCCTATACACTTTTACAAATGCTGTGGTTTGTGTTAAAGGGGACCATTACCAGATTTTATTTTCTTTCTTGAAATTTTGGAGATATGACAACATTTCATCTAATCAAAAGCTCTCAGGAGTATGACAAATCTTGGACAGATGCAACTACCAATAAGAAACCTTTTATGTACAATAATCAGAGTAATCTATGGGTGATTTCAAGGATGGATGTTTCCATAGGGAGAGAAACACTGCTTTAGAAACCAAAGGAAAGTAAAGAAGGTTTAATATCAGAGTTTGATCAGAGTGTTTTCAAACTAACAGAGGGGAAATATGAACTACTTTCTGTAACTGATTGCATTCCAGATTTGAAATGAAATCAAATCAAGAATATTGTCCAAAGAAACAGGTAGCTCCATCAAGAGTATCTAAAATCAGGGAGGAAAAAAAGGGGAACTTAAGTTTTTAACTTTCTGTGTAAGAAGCTTGACATCACTTCATGATTAGAAGATCCAAGATGAGAATCATCGTGATGTTATAGCAATAAAACAAAATCTTCTGAATATATTTGACTAATGCTTGGTGTTGGGGCCGAATTCACCACTCTCTTATCCTTAGATCCTCTCTTCTGCAAAACAAGTCAAAGGATTGGGAATAGGTTGGATTAGCACGTTTCTAAGGTGCATTCCATCTCTAAAGTTGGAATCATTTAGAAGATGTAGAATTGTTATGCATGTTTCTTATGCTTGTTGTTGTTGCAAGTAGTGCTGTGAACTTTTTACCTGTAGGTTCAAAGAAAAGTGACATACATGAAGAGAAATGGTTTCTTCTCTGAAAATGTACCAGAGAACATCTTGAGATCAATATTGTTTGTTCCACCTTGCTTTTCTAATGTCTGGATGCCCAGAGAAGTTTCCCTGGATGGAAAGAGAAAATAACTTTTGTGGAGGTTAAAAACAAATTGGCACTGGATTACTGTGACTGTGGCTTTTTACTCTCCCAGATCCGTGAGTGTGGAGCATAACCTAACCTTTCCTCCTTTTGCACCCACCATGTTCCTTTCCCTTCCATCACATGATTCCTTTCCTTCTTCTCTGTTTACAGCAGACTTTGGCTTCTGGCTCTTGTCCATCCTGTGGCTCCACTCATATCTCTATGGCCTATCAAAATTCTGTTGATCCATTTTTAGCTAGAGTTTCTCCTTCGTAATAACTACAGTCAATATTGACCTCTTTCTTTACTCCCCTTTTGGAGGATTTCACACTGAATTTCACAATTACTTTACCTTTTTTTCCTCCTCTTTTTTCTGTTTATAGGTTTCTTGAAAATAGGGTCCTTCTTTAATACATTATATATCTCTGTAGTTTATATCAGAGAATATGGCTATTTTTTGATGCTCTTTTGGAGCCTCATTTTCAGAGTTCTGAAAGCCAACATGGCATTGTGAAATCTCAGTTTTACAAAGCTGTGATTGTAAAAGGTACACAATGGTATAGAATGTGTGGCATTAAATGGTACAAAATATAATTGTCAGTTTAAATTACAGTACATTCTAATACAGTTTTCTATTTATGACTTATTATAAAACGAATGCCAATTTTTGTCAGACACTTCCCTTAGGTTAATGTACAGCTGTCCTTCATCTTCCCTGTGTAATGGGTGACCAGGTTATAATATAGCTGACACCCTTAAGAAAGGAAGAAACAGGGGAAAAACAGCATGGGAAAGGGGCTGTTTACAGCAGGCTTTGGCTTCTGGCCCTTGCCAGAAAGAGACATGGTCATATATGTTCCAGCACTCAAAAGTCTCCTTTTCTTTCTTACCCCATGAGAAGTTTTTCCCAAGTTTTTTTGTTAATGATCAACTGAGACTGATATGTGAATTCTTTAAAAAGTGTTGAGTTTCTTATACTTTAGCTTATTTCATTTTATTTGAAAAATAGTTTACATATTTTAAAATCCCATTATTGGTTATATATTACTAGTTAGGCTCAGTCAACCTATGGTACAATAACAAATAGACTTTGAAATCCCAAGGGCTCAACAAAACACTTATTTTTTTTTCTCACATCATGGTTGGAGGATTAGGGGTGTGTGTGTGTGTGTGTGTGTGTGTGTGTGTGTTTAATGACTCTTTCTACAGGCACTTGGGGACCCAATGCTGATTTGACAGTATGTTCCAGAAAAATGCATGCCTATTTCACCTCTCATTAAATAATGATTTAATCAACTTATTTTTGAATTTAAAAAACCCAAAACAGCATGGGTACTTTTATTTATGCATGCAGATCAGATATTCTTTGTGTTTTTCATCCCCAGAAAGAGATTTTTTGTTTTAAAATTCAGAGTATCCATTGATTGTTAAGAAATAATTACAACATAGTCTAAGAGCTTGGAACAATTAACAGAAACTTCTGGAACATGGTGTATGGGCTTGTGGTCCTAAAAGGGAATTTGTATTCTGAGGAATTTATCAGAGCTGCAATAACTAGCCTTCTTTTGGTCCCAGCCTAGAAGAGTACCCGACACAAATCAGTGGCACAATAAATATTTGTTGAATATATGATCTAAAAGCTTTCCTTGCCTTTCCTTCACTGTAAGCTGTTTATTTTCATTACTTTACCTTTTTAAAAATATTCTCTATCTCTTTCTGTCTCAGCCCATATTTTCAGCAATGCTTTGGAATGAAGATTTGGGCTAGATATATTGTAATTCAACATAAAAATAGGAATTAGAGAATATTTTTTAAACTCAGGAATTTGCCACTTTTTCTGAACTAACATAATACTTTCATAATTTTAGAGACTTAGTGAAAACATCAGATAAGTAAACTGCAAAGACTGAAAAAAATAAATAGATGGCGAATTAAGATAGTCACTGAATTAACCAAGTGACTATCGTTTTTCAAATTATCACCCAAATCACTCTCTGTGGAGTCTCTTCAGCTGATGTAAGAATCGCAACCTTAGAGACAGTACAGTATAGAAGCAATAAAGAGAAGGTATAAATTGTGAACAAAAGATAAAATAATTCTATTTTTTGTGTGGTTTAAATAAAACACTGAAAACACTGCCGATCAACTTTTCACCTGGATGGTTCTTGTCAAGTGGTTATTTTTCCAGCGGAGAAAGCAGGGCTTGCAAAATTGTGTAAATCAGGCAATCTACATTCACATCTTGATGATCTGCAAATCACTTACTCATTTGCTAGAGTAAAGCAGACTCATGAAATTAATAACTTTGCTATTCATTTATGCTATGAACTGTTTTCCTCTTTGGAAGAGTCCAGAAAACAATTTTAACATTTTATTATCTAAAAAAATGAGAGGTTATCTCTAGCAAATGTTTTCAGTTTTCTCTAGCTGTGTTTTCTACCCTGTGTGAGAAATACTCAAAACTAATCTTTATTGGTATGAGGTCAGTGTTGATCATTATGTTAATATCTGTGATGGGGAAATTCTGTAAACAATTTACGAAAATGGATGTGGTCAGAGATTATCTTAAACTTGCTACCCTTCTGAATTAAGGACTTATGTATCTTGCACATTTTAGAAAATGTTAGCTTGCTACATTTTTGTCACAAAAATGACATTGGCTTTGTATAAACTGTTTCCACATAAAAAGTAATGAAGGAGAGTTTCCTTCATGAATTTCAGATCAGGGTATTAATTTGCATTAATATCCATCCTAACCTCAGCTTTTTAGGGGTTCTAAACACTTGCCTCTTGCTTTTTCGTGTTTCTGAGGCTGAAGAACATGAACACTGAGGAGGTTCTACTGCTTTAATATTAACTATGGAAATGTGCTTTGGAGGGATTCTACTGCCAGGTAGCTTTCACTGTGCCTGAAAAAATGTTTGTTCTTGGGTAGTACATACTTGGCAACTGTGTTACTTTATGATGATGCGCTTGATTATTTTTACTTTAATGGGGAAGGGTGACTATCAGATTGTTCCAAAAAATGAAACTCCATTTTCCTTGACATGTGACCCTTTTCCTGACATAAATCTATAAACTTTAAAGTTTCAACATAGAACAGAAACTAAGCATGATACTGATTCTGAGCTTTCCTGAACCTGTGAAGAATTGAAAACAAGAGTCAATTTCAGGTCTGCCTTTGGTTTACCTATAGGTTCGTGAATAACTTGAGTCTGTGTCACACTCGGCCTAAATCAAAGTCAAACTTCAGTCTAAATCTAAACATTAACACTTTCATGACTTTTCTCTGAATTATAGTCAATATCTATAGGTTTGTGAAAACAACATGTTGCTTCGAAGACTTGAAATAGTTCTTGAGGGGAATGGAGGGAACTGGACATTTGAAAAATTTTGCTTTACTTATTTTTAATAGGGCCTTGCAGTTTATTTGTTACAGTCAACATTACAAAAAGTTTTATGTGTAGAACAACTTATTGCAAACTCAAAATGCACCAAAAAAAAGAGAAAAGAAAGTATAATTGTCTTCAAGATGCTTAATATTCTGAGGGCTTGTTGCTGTGCAAAATCCTGAGATCTCACCACCTATAAATTTCTTTAACATTTCTTAACACTGTAAAATTGTTCAAAACTTTTTGCAGTTTTGATGACTTCAGTTCTTGTTTTCTTTCTATAAATGAGTAGTCACTACTTGGTTTGAACAAATCAAGCCAGAAATATCCTAACAGTGCACCAAACTAGACCTGTATGTATAATGTGAGTTCTTTCTTTTCAATTTTAGAATCAACCTTGTCCTATGTTAGGCAGCTGGAGGCAAGAGTAAGACAGCTGGAGGAAGAAAATCGCATGCTGCCCCAGGTGGGTGACTTCCAGAAGCTCATAGCTAGTCAGTATCATTTGAGTTACAGCATTTTGTTTGGAATTTAAAATCTCAATTATGTTTTCTCCTTTAAATGATAGACATCATTTTGTAAATAGCCATTCATCAATGTAGAGTGTGATTATGTTCCATGATGGCCATCATGTTGTCCAGATTTCTAAGTGTTATGCTAAAGGATGCAGATGTCTGAAATAAGAATGTGAAGTAGTTTTGAAAGGAAGAATAAAGGAGACATAAAAAATAAAGATAAGTAGAAAATAAAGTAGTCCTTTGATAGTATCACTCATCTACATCATGCATGTAGTTGGTGGGTATAGAGAAGGTACTTTTCTTTAAATTGAGAATTTGCTAGTTTATGAACGAGGCAAAGCTGTAGGTAGCTTGAAGTTTTCGTATTTTAATCAAATTAGTACATTCTAAAGTTCTTTGTGATATAATTGGGCTCTTTCAGTGCAACAAAGGGATGACAGTAATTGACAGTTTTTACTCTGGGACTTTCTTTCTTTGTTTTCATGAATGTAAAGTGGCACTTTTTCTGGGATATTTAATGTCTTGCCATATTTTTCACTTACAAAATTGTTTCTGTGGCTGTTAGTTGGGGTGAATGATGTTGAATTTGGATGATGATGATTTGAATTATCAATGTTTTGTTTTGAAGTTGAATAAATCTACTGATTCTAGGTTGGATTCTTTTACAGGCACGTGGACAGTAATGTATTTTAATATTGCATAAAAAGCAGTTTTCTAAGCAGTTATCACTAGGGTTTTTTCCAAATTCCAGTTATTATTTCTATTTCATAAATGACTAAGGGAAAATTATACTTCAACAATGGGTAGACAGTAATAAACTAGTAAACCAGTAAACTTTTTACAAGCTTACTAGTAAAAAGATAAATAATGGTTATATTTCAGGAGAAGCGATTTAACAATGTAAGAGCCCTTTGAAAAGACATTTTAGGTTTTTAATATCTTTTGTTTTCAAACTAGTTTTGCTCATTAATGATGATATGGATTTTCAAGTACTATACATAAGAATGCCTTTCTCGGCCCAGCTCAGTGGCTCAGGCTGTAATCCCAGCACTTTGGGAGGCTGAGGCGAGTGGATTGCTTAAGCCTATGGGTTCAAGACTGGCATGGGCAACTTGGCCAGACCTCGTCTCTACAATAAATAAAAAAAATTAGCTGGGTGCGGTAGCGTGTGCCTGTAATTCCAGCTACATGGAAGGCTGAGGGGGAAGGATCGCTGGAGCCCAGCAGGTCATTGCTGGGGTGGCCGTGAGCATGCCACTGCACTCCAGCCTGGACAACGGAATGTGACTCCAACACAAAAAAAAAGAAAAAAAAGAAAAGAAAGCCTTTCTGTTTCTTCCATTGGTCAATAAACTGCCCAAGAATCATGAGATTAAATGCAATTAATCTTCAGTATTCTCCCCTAATTCAAGAGGGAAGTGTTCCCAGACTCCAAGTAGATGACTGAAACTTTGGATAGTACAAATCCCTGTATATACTACAATTTTATCCATACAAATTAATGATGAAGTTTAATTTATAAATTAGGCAGATCAGGAGATTAAAAACAATAACTTATAATTTCATTATTACCAGTAAGTATTATTAAGTGAAATTAGGGTTACTTGAACACAAGTCCTAGGATACCATGAGAGTTGATTGGATAACCTAAACAGCTACTAAGTGACTAGCGGGCAGGAAGTGTAGACAACTTGGCTACAAACTGTGTAGGACCAGGTGGGATGGTGTGAGATTTCACTACACTTCTCAGAACAGTGTACCATTTAAAACTTATCAATTTTTAATTTAATATTTTTGGACTGTGGTTGACTGCAGATAACAGAAACCAGGAAAAATGGGGAACTACTGTACTTCTCTCCCATCTCAAACTGTACATGTGTCAAAATTCATGATGACAAGAGATATAATTTGTGTCATGAAATAAAATACTACTGGTAGAGTTTTTTTTTCTTTGCTATTCATGACTTTTTCTTTTTTCAATTTGTTTTTTTCCTTTTTGTCTTTATATGGGATTCACAGTATAGATGTGCTA
This sequence comes from Tarsius wallacei, assembly GCA_963574415.1. NCBI lineage: Eukaryota > Metazoa > Chordata > Mammalia > Primates > Tarsiidae > Tarsius > Tarsius wallacei. Next base: position 9,903 of record CAUYQG010093194.1, read on the forward strand.
GGGCCTTTGACTGAAAGCATCTAACTTTTTTCTTGTTAAAAGAAATCTACAAGATATAGTTAGTTTTTTATACAAGATTATACCATCTCACAGGTAATTGGCAATGAAAAAGAAAAGAAATAGAAGAAAACAAATGATATATGTTTCTTGTTTCCCTCTGAGAGGGAATTAAGGCTGACATCAGAAACTGAAATGCCTAGCATATATGCCATCTTATTTTTAAAAAGAGGCACAACAAATGTGAAATGATTACAAAATTGATGTTTAAAAATCTGTAGAAGTGAGCGTTAGAAGTGTTGAAGGAAAATCAGAAGCTTCCTCAATTATATTTGACATGTGTATGTGTATTTATAGTACATACAAAGGTAAGATTAGGAGAGATTAAGCAACTTCTGTAGTTAAATTGTTCAGTTATATGCTTTTAAATGCACTGCTGTTTAGCTATCAAGAAAGATTTTGGGCTTTTTCTTTTTTGGTTTGTTTTGTTTCATGTTGGTCTTTTTTTTTGTCTTCTAAGAAATGACTAAAAAAGACCATATTTTATTGATTCTAAGATGTTATTGATGTGAGGTGCACCGTCATTATATGTATCACTACAAAAGAAGAAAAGATGTTGTCAGTTATACCATATCAGATTCTTACTGATTTCAGAGATGTTACAAATTGAAAAACAGTGTTTTAGTTAAATGGCTACCTACTTGTTAAAGTACTCTGATGCAAAGAAAATTGTTTGAAATATGTTATTGTACATATATAAAAGATGCAATAGATTTATTTCAGCTCAAAAACAGTATTTCTGCTAAATTTCTATATCAGAGAGTGATGTTTTTATTTACAGTTAAGATAGATATGAAAAAACCACCTTTTGCAATTACTTCTGTAAACACAAACTGACATGAACACAGACAATAGATAAGACCCTAGGATGGAACACAATGAATAGATCTCAAAACAGTGAGAATCATGTAAAGTGAGTCCTCATAGAAGGCTGCGACTTGGACTAAGTAACACAAAAACATACACCTGTACAACTTATTCTTAAATGTTATTGGTACTATTACAAATAATGTATGATATGATTTCCATGCAGAAACAATTCCTGACTGCATGATGTTAGCTGACTTGCAAGGTCAATTCAATGGGGCAGGCTAATGTTCCTGCATACATTAACCACAATATTTGAATATTTGATTTTAAATTATGAGAGTTTTGGTCACAATGCCTTGATTAGAAGGTATGCGTTTTTTACTCCCAAGTTTATTAAAGTATATCCATCTGTCTTTGAATAAACAGGAATAAGAATGTAGTTGTCCATTAGAATTCCAAGTATATCAAATACCTTTTGTGGTGGTGGCTGGGTTTTTTGCTGAGAGTTTAGACTAGTTGTGCAGAGCATTTAAAGCATTGTCCTGAGGAAGAAATCTTCCTTAATGCTTAATGATTATTTTCATTATTTATATGAAGTATTTTTATTCTTTATATAAAATTGTATATATTTGCCCTGGCAATATATATGTTTGAAAATAAACAGTATCTGTGTTAAAATATGGTGAATTTTTCTCTCGTCAAGTACGCAGTCCTCAATTTCTTCATTTGTAAATGATGAAAGTTCTTCCCAGCTCTTCCATTTTGCAGGCCCAGGTTAAATAAAGGCTTGGGCCCATGGTCTTATACCCATGCAAAATTATAAAGTCCAGAGTGAAGTGTTCCTTATTCAAGAACGGATAGAGAAAGGCAGTGATTCTATCCACTGGTGAAGAAGATTTCCCAGGATGTGCTAATGGAATGCTGGTATAGCTACCATGCCAGGTCATTGCCCAGTGAATGTCGAGTTTCTTGCTCTGTCATTTTGACTGCCATATCCTGCAAGGATCACTGAGCTGTCCTTTACATCTGGTTTGTGAGTTCAGCATTTTAAAGGTATCCTAAAGTAAGAACCAGTCTCATTATTTTTGGAAAATGTAGTATTATTTGTTAGGTACTATTATTATTGAGAAGAAAATGCCTTTTAAAAGTTGGTACAAATGACAAAGATCACATGAACTTAGGATATTCTCTCCTGAGCACATAAACTCATGAAAAGTTTTTTGAGAATTTTTTAAAAGATCACAATTAAATATATGTCAAAGAATTCCATAAAATCTCTCCTATTAATAATACAACAACTGCTCACACTGGTCTGTTAGTTCTACTATATACATATTTGATATGATTTGAACTCTAAATGAAGATTGTTTGGTATTTAAATAAATGTAGCTGCTATCTATGAAATTTTATTTACTTCTGACTCCAATGAGATGGAGTCACCCATAAATAACATAAGTAGGCATTTATAAATTACAGCCTTGGTATGATGTAAAATTGTAAATTTAAGGAATTTTTTGTCAAAATGTGTATATATGAGGGAAGATCCCTTACAACACAGGAATTTATTTATAAAAATTGTGTATTTATTCTTACATGTTTAAACTATAGTCACCTTCAAAGTACTCTCTGTTTGATGCAATATTCCTATCGAAATGCTTTTTCCACTTCTCAAAACAGTTTTTGAACTTGTCAATTTTGATGCTTTTTACTGCTTCAGCCATTTTTTGTCTCACCTATTCCCTATTGGCAAAACGTTTCCCTTTGAAGACTTTTTTCTTTTAAAGATATGGAACACAATTCAGGATTGGGACATCAGTGGTCACCGTACAGGTAAAGTTTGGGCCTTCCATTGGTCCTTACTTCACCTGGTTTGGGATCAGGTACCCTTAATGATGTTATGTGTCCCTCCCCCTCCTCTGGCAGTGACCCACTACTGCCAATCCCTTGCATGTAGTGTTATAATAAATGTTTAGGGTCCATTTATGGGTAAGAGCATGTACGACTCAGTTCTTTATTTCTCTGACAGAACACTGAATATGATAGACTCTAAATCCATCCAGATTGCTGCAAAGTCCATACTTTTGTCCTTCTTTATGGCTGCATAATACTCCATTGTGTATATGTACCACATTTTTAAAATCCAGTCCATTTTTGATGGGCAGCATGATTAGTTTAATGTTTTTGCTTTGTGAATAGTGCTATAATAAGCATGTGTGTATCTTTTTTTTTTTTTTTTAGAATGATTTGAGTTCTTCTGGGTATATTCCCAGAAGTAGGATTGCTGGGTCACACGAAAGGTTAATTTTTACATCTTTTAGGACTCTCCACACTGTTTTCCACTCCCACCAACAGTGTAGAAGCAGTCCCTTTTCTCCATATTCTCTCTAGCATCTGTTGTTTTTTGAGTTATTAATGATGGCCAGCCTGACTAGAGTTAGGTGATATCTCAGTGTGATTTTGATTTGCATTTCTTTGATGACTAGTGAGGCTGAGCATTTTTTCATGTATCTGTTGGGTGATTGTATATCTTCTTTTAAGACGTGTCTATTCATATCTTTTGTCTACTTTTTAATTGGACTGTCTGAGGACTTTTTTCAACTGGAGAAATAAAAAAAATACAAATGTCTCTTGGAGCAAGATGAAGTGAATAGATAGGGTGAGGCACAGGGGTCATGCTATTTTTGGTTAAAAACTGCTGAACCCTCAGCGTGGTATGGGCTGGTAAATCACCAATCATGAAATGGGCAAAGGCATTGAAAGAACTTCCCCCCCAAAAAAATTCACTGAAGCTGAACACAGCCTCTTACAATAATGCGAGTTAGTACCCTGATGCCGATGGGATTCTAGAACACTTACCTAGTGAGGGAAGGCTGTACTACAAGAAGCCCATCCGCCAAAAAAAAAAAATTTTTTTTTAAATTTTTTTTTGGTGGAGATCCCTTCTCATATATGTATGTTTGTGTTTATGTGTGAGTGTGTGTGTGTGTGTGTGTGTGTGTGTGTGTACACAAAAATAAACACAAGCTTTATCTGTATAAATAATCACAGATTTTCAGAACTGGAGAGAACCTTACATATAACATAGGATAATCCTTTTTTTTAGTAAGGCAAATTAGGTTCACAAAGATTAGGTGTATTGTCCTGGTTAGGTAGCTAATTAAGGATGTATTTACGGTATAGACCTATCTGGTGTTCTTTTTAGCATTTGAGTAGTGTCTCCTTTAAAAATTTCATACCCACCTACCACTGGGGAGAGGAGAACCTATTCAGTAAATGGTGCTGGAAAACTGGCTGACCACATGCAGAAGTTTGAAGCAGGACCCCTATCTATCCCCATACACAAAAATTAACTCCAAATGGATCAGAGACCTAAATGTAAAACCTCAAACCATAAGAACCTTAGAAAACGAAGGACATACTCTCATGGAAATTGGAACTGGCATCCAATTCCTGAAAAGAACCC
>CAUYQG010093195.1:0-42239 GCA_963574415.1 Tarsius wallacei
TATTTTACTTTTTTTCCTGTAGTATTGTGAAGAATGTTGTTCTTTTTTCCTTTTTTTCTGTGTTTAGTTCTTTCTTAAGTGTTTCATGTAGAGGTGGTCTGGTGGCAGTGTAAGTTCTTAGGGATTGGATATCTGGGAAAGAGTTTAATTCTCCCTCGCTGATGAAGCTTAACTTGCCTGGGTAGCGTATTCCTGGTTGTAATTGTTTATCTTTTAGGACTTTGAAGATAGGGCTCTAAGCTCTCCTAGCCTGCAGGGTTTCTGTAGATAAATCTGCTGCTATTCTAATTGGTCTTCCATGGTAGGTGATCTGGCCTTTTTCTCTTGCTGCCTTTAGGATTTTTTCTTCTATACCTACTTTGTTTAGGCGAATTATTATGTCCTGGGAGTTAGTCTTCTAATTTGTCGTCTTGCAGGTGTTCTCTGAATCTCTTGTGTGTGAATTTTTACATCATTGATAAGATGAGGGAAGTTTTCTTCAATAATCCCATGGAATATTTGTTCCAAGGTGGCCTCTGTTTCTCTTTCTGTTTCAGGAAGACCAATTACTCTTAGGTTCTTTCTCTTGACATAATCGCTCATCTCTTGAAGGTTTTGCTCTGCCTTTTTGAGCTTGTTTTCTGTGTTTTTGACAGTTTGGGTTAGTTCTATATTTTGGTTCTCAAGCTCTGAGATTCTTTTTTCTGCTAGGCTAATTCTGCTTTCTATGCTTATCAGTTTATTTCATTCACAGTATTCTTTATTACTGTTATCTCAGTTATCAACTCCTTCCTAGTTTCCTCTTGTCTCTCCTCAATTCTTTTTAGTCTCTCCATCAATGTTTTGATATCTAGATTTGTAGTTTGAGACCAGTCATTCTGGGGGCTCTTCATTGTTTGCATTCCGAAGTCAGTTTTCTCAGTGTCTGCCCTCCCAGGGGTCTGGGAGAGACCCATATTCTTTTTTGGTTTTTCTTCATTTGTGTAGATTTCTCTCTCTCCCCCCTTTCCTTCCCCTTCTTTAATTCTCTTTTTCAGGGAAGGTAGGTTGCTTTTGCTTCACTTGTGCAATCTCCTATTCTTCCTTATGAGGGTCCTCTGGCTTTGTTGAATGCACAGTTTTAACAGGTTTTCTTTTGAGTGAAAACTAGTGCACTAATTGGAAAAGAGTGAAATCCTAAAATGTGTAGTAGAGATCTCAATCCCTGGTTTTCCTTGTTCACCAAAAAGTCCCTTGTCTCTTACATGACAATGCTAGTCATATTTTGCTTAATGATACTGTAACTTTTTCACTTGAGGGAATTACTTTTTAAAGGGAAATCAATTTTCCATTCCTGTCCTTTTTTATTTCTAAACAAACTAAAAGTTAGAATCCATATGCCTTGGGGACTTATCCAAAAGGAGAAGACTTCAACACCAAGAGAATTGTAGGACTTTGGCAATTTATGTTGGTAAGACTCCAAAGAATGTGTGTGAGAATGCTTATCTAGGTACTCAATTAGAGAAGGAAAAATGTAACTTTAGATAGGGCTGAATACTTTGATATGTATGCTTATCAGAAATTCTGAATTCAGTGTGTCATATTTAGCAGTTGGGAGCAGATCTATTTGGTTGGTTGACTGAAATCAGTTTGTTTTATAATATTGTCCTTCATAGTAAATAAAGTTTAGATACAGAGTTTTCTTTATTTAATGTAAATAACAGTATCCCCTGCCTATTCCCTGGAGGCAGAAGATACTGATGGAAGTCAGCATTTACTGATGATGAAATCAGCATAGGATGATTTAGAGGTTGAAGAGACTCATTCATGGCACTTAACAGCTAGGGGGAACAAGATCAGAGTGTATCACCATTATCAGAATCTGCAGGGATCTTTGATTAGTGATTAGGACCAAAATGGAAGGCATCACACTGAAGTTTTTGACTTGTGTGATGGAAAAAAGAAACAATCCAAAGCAATCTGATGAACTATGGCCTGACATGAGCTACTGAAAAGGTCATATCCAGTAACTAAGTTTTCAGACTTAAGCAAGGTCATGTTATGTCTTGACTAAAGAGGATTCTGTATTACTGTAGTGGCACAATCTTACAGTCACTTCACAGCTATACACTGGGAGTTTTCCTCATAACTTTTCCCACAGGAACCTTCCACAATTCACAAGGTAACCATGCAGTGGGAGATGAAAAATATCCGGATTTTTCCAGGATTATTAGACAAGAATTGTGAGCTCACATTCATTCTTGGGAGCCCAGAATACTACTATATTCAACCAGTCAGAGTGCCAATTCACTGGGCTCAGGTGATAGAGTTCTGCCTTCACTCTGCTCCACAGTGAGCTGCATGGAACTCTAACCCTATTCCCATTCCTTAATCGTTTTTCTATTGCCTGACTGTACAGTTGGAAGATATAACCTCAGGAACTAGAAGAATTCTCATTTTGGCACTGTGGCTCTTGGAAAAAATAATGATATGGTTAAAAGGGCCAGATGGAAGCCCCTAGAATTCTCCCTTTCTGCTAAAAAAAAAAAAAATTAAAGCAATATTTCATCTTTGGGAAATATGCAGTGATTGGTGCCTCCCTCAAAGAATTGAACAACGTGGAGATGGAGATCCCTATAATATTGCATTTAATTCTCCAGTATGATCAATGCACAGTATAAATAGATCTTGTAAAAATTTTGGAGCAGCATACAACTGATAGTATACAAAAGAAAACTATAGCTCATGCTCACTATGAATTTGATACAAATATCTAAAATAAAATGGTAGCAAACTGAGTAGGATAGCACATCAAAAGAATCATTCATCATTACTAAGTATGATTTATTCTGAAAATACAAAGATAGTTCCTTTATTTATTCCATGACAGAAGGAAATAGATTAGCATAGTACATCATAACTCTAGGTAAAACAATAAGAGTTACATGATAATGTAAATAGATAGAAAATAGGCATCTAATAACTGATATTTCATATTAAAAAAAATAACTCAAACTAAAATTCAGATTTTTAAAATGTACTCAAAATGAATTATTTGAAAATATACACAGTGATACTTAATACTAAGCTATTAGACTCATTGTCAACAAAATCAGAAACAAGATATTTTTATGTAAACTTCTTTCTGAAAGTTCTGAACTGAACAATGGGACATCAAATAGGAATAAAAGACAACTATTGCAAAGGCCATGCCTATTTTTATATTTTTATATTCCCAGAAAGCCTGAAAACATCAGTTGTAAAACTCTTAGAACTAGTGAGTTCAGTAAAATATATGGGATAAATATATAAATATTAATAGATCTTATCTATACTGTAGAACAAACAAAATTTTAATTGTTAAAATAGATAAAAAGATCTAACTTAAAATTGTGACAATAACAAGAATAGCAGAAATTTTCAAGCATGAAGAACTTATGTATTCACTCACATTCTAAAGGATCTCACACTTGGTTTTATTGGTTTGCCCTCACCATCTTGACATTCTTAATACTTGGGCTCTGAATTTTCATTTTGCACTGGACCTCATAAGTTATGTAGTCTGTCCCGCATACTACAGTGAAACCTAGTTTATAGACCATTATACAGAGTGACATAAGAAATATTTGGATGACTAGAATAAAACAGCAAAACACTGACACATAAAATTATCTTATCCTCTCAGAGGATGTTGTGTTCTTTCTAAGCCTTGTCAAGTAGGAGATAAGAGGTAAGGCCTGATCGTAAAACGGTCATCATTACCTTGTTGAATATGAGTGCCATTACATAACCTATGAATAATATAGCACCATGACTTTGTTGACAGGATAGGAAGCTGTACTCAGGACTTAAACATTAGATTCAGGTGTGGCTTGCAAAAGAGTTTGTGAAGTCACATGAAGTCACAGAGTGACTTGGTAGGGAAGTATGAGACTTGGAAAGCTTCCACTTGAGTCTTCCCACTCCTTGTCAATATATCACCATGGGCAGGCAGATAACCATTGCTGCCACTCAAGGAAGTTAATAGAGACTCTGTCAGCTTGATATCCTTGGGTAATTATGGCGGCTTCATGGGTATGTCACTTGTGTACGCACATTCAAAACAATTCCACACTTGACTTATTGCTTTGCTGTCACCATCTTGAAAGTCTTAATAATTTTTGAACAAGGGGTTCTGAATTTTCATTTTGCACTGGACTTCATAAGTTATGTAGTCTGTCTTGCATACTGCAATCAAACCAACTTGTATGAAATGTCAGAGTATTCATCTGTGTCTATCCTCAAACTTAGCTGCTGCAGGACAAATCCAGTTTAGTCCTTTCTTAATCAAAATTATCCTTTTGGAACATCCTTATTCCTCCCTACCCCATACAAGGAAGAATTGCAGATACTTTATGGACATCTATTCTATGTCAAATTCTGACCTACAACTAGACACAGAGTTGAAAGACCTAGTTCCTATCCTCCAGATGCCCACTCATATTGGAAAGGAGTAGTAGGAATACAAATACAACACCAGGTGATGTATGCTCTAAGAGAAGTGTAAACCAAATACTCTGGGAGTCGTGGAGAAGTGTACTGCTTTTCTTGGAGATGTAATGTTTTTTCTGGTCTGTGAGGATGAATAGCAGTAAACTGGTAGAAAAGCTGGGGGAGGGTGATCCTAGGCAAGGGAAGAGTATGAATAAAAATATTATGAAAGAACAGAGTACATTTTAAGAACAGCAAGGAGTTCATAGTGCCTGAAACACAGAGATGGGGTAAGAATAATAAGCAGAAGGTGCCACTGGAGAGGTAGGTTAAGGTTAAACTATGAAGAGGTTTGCACACTAGGCAAAAAATTTGGATTATATCCAGTAGACAATGAGGAGGATATGAAAGAGCTTTAATTATACAAATAAAAAATTCAAATATACAGTAAAAATTGAAAGGTTTTTATAGTGAACAGCTGTATATTCATCTAGATTTCATCATTAATATTTTATTATACTTTAAAAAAATCACATAGCTATAAAAGATTTTCAATAGGGAAACAGGATCAATGCAAAAGATATGGAAGATGGACTGGAGCCAGAGAAATGGATAAAAAGGTGACCAATTAGGAGGCTCTTTCAATGTTACATATAAAACAGGATAAGAATCCCGCGCCTTGGGAGGCTGAGGTGAGTGGATTGCTTGAGCCCGCCGGTTTGAGACCCGCCTGGGCAGGCGAAACCTCATCTCTACAATAAATCAAAAAAATCAGCCGGGCATGGTAGCACGCGCCTATAGTTCCAGCTACTCGGAAGGCTGAGGTGGAAGGACTGCTGGAGCCCAGCAGGTCGAGGCTGCGGTGGCCGGAAGCGGCCACTGCACTCCAGTCTGGGGGATTGAGTGGGACTCCAACTGAAAAAAAAAAAAAAAAAGAATCCAATCCTTTTCATCTTTTGGCAGTGCTCTTTTCAAAAAAAAAAAAAGAATCACAAATAAAAAATTATTCCCTTGGGTTCCAGCTACTCATATTACAGTATTTTCCCAAACCTTTGTAGATATTACTTTATTACCTCCTGATATTTTGGTGTCCTAGCATAAAATTCTGAGGCTAGTCTGAATTTTGTTTCTTTCAAGATAACTTAAAAAAAATTCTCCTTTAACTAAATAGTTAACAAAATTCCAGATATATGGGTTTAGGTTTATTTTTCTTAATTTTGCTGCATCAAATATTCAAGTAATTAAACTTTTTTTTTTCTAGTTCTGGAAAGTTTTCTTCAGTTGTGTCTTTTATTACTTTTTCTTACTCAAGATTTTAGAACTTTTTTATTATTCTTAGATTATATCATTTTTTCTTTCTTCTTTTCATTACTTACTTAATTAAAAACTTTGCTCTTTTCCCTTAAATTCTAAGAGACTTCAGTTTTCCCTCCATATGTATGTCTTGATTTTTTTTTGTAGTGCTAATTCTAACAGAGTTATCATTTATGTTATTGCTTTCCAATCTAGCATGGCTCCTGCTTTAATCTCAGTTAACTCTGTTGAATTGCATTATGTTATCCTTTTACTTCTCTTTTCTGCCCTTTCCTTTTAGTCTTTTTTATTATTATAGCTGATATTTTCATTTTATAGATGTCACACCATCTTGAATTCCATTGAAAATTCATTGCATTTATATAATGTTATTTTTCAAAGGTATCATGTTGTCTCTGAGTTTGTAGGATGATGCTATCCTTCCCTTTGGCTTTGTTATTTCACATGCTCTACATTGGATTTACCTTTTACTCATCTATAAATAAGGGAATTCACTCTGGACTTGTATTTGCATAGGCAGAGTGCATGAATTGGCTATGTCCTTATTATTGTCTTCTTGGGTATAGATAAAACTATTTCTCACATCTAGAACTTGTGAAACCTAGTTGTGAACACATTCTGGTTCAAATGCCAGTGGAATTTGGTGTTTTACTGACTACTGATGACATAGGTTGGGGTGAGATTATCTTCTATACAACCATCTGTTTCTCTGATTCTCTGAATCAATGAAGTACATACATAATTACTATTCCCAGGATATACTGTCTCTATTCACCTGATAGCACTTAATCTACTAAAATGCAATGCGTCACTGACACACCCCATAAGTAAAAGAGAGTTAGATTATTAAACAATAAATCAGTGACTACATGCAGTATTATATTGCCCAGCTTGAAATCATCTTGGAAGAAGGCTTGGTAAGTATTGATGTTGATTATATAAAACAGATATTTTCTACTACATATAGCTTTAACTAGACCCTTGCATTTATGATTTCTATATCTACATTCTTTGGTGTGTGCTTAGTCTCCTTAGACTAACACCCTACAAGAGTCTAAGGTCAGGAAACAGATGCTCAGTGGGAGAGATTCTTATTCCTATTTCTTCTATACAGGAACATTTCCTCCCAGTGTTTTGCAAGTGAGGGTTGCCTCATCCACCTTTAAGACTTAGCTGTGTTGGATGACTCCCAAGTGTGTGCATTCTTGCTGATGGCCAAAGTTGGATTTCTGATTAATTTCAACAGGTCTGTTTTTGAATAGGCAACAGATGTGGCTTAGAGGTGGTGCCTGTGTACTAGGTGTTTAGGTGAGGGTATAGAAAACTCAGTAGGGTGGAGGGGTCGGGGTGAAGGGGAGGAGACTTAAGGGAGATATGTAACTTGGATCTGAGAGCTCATCATATTCATTTATCTATTAGGACAAAGAAGACTTAAGGAAGGACAGCACCACAGGCAATTTTTTTTGGAAGATGTAGCAAATTCAATTATTCTTCCATGGCTATCTAAAGAGCTTTGTGAAAAAAAATAGAATTATGTTAATATTATGATTAAAAATCTTTTGTAGTTCCTCAGTTTCCTAGAGGACAAAGTGAAAATTTTGTAGCATATTATTTAAGGTTCTTCACAGTTGCCCTCTATTCATTGTTTCCTTATGTGCATGTGCGATACTTCAGCCACTCTGAGTATTCCTGCACACCTCTATACTTTTATTCATGCTGGTAGAATGCTCTCTCTTCCCACCTTAATCAGATAAATCTGTACTCATCCCGACTCAACAAATAGTAACCCCAATGCTGGGTGATTGAGTGGGGTTCACTCGTGTTTGTGACTGCCTTGGCATAGCTCATCTAGGCTGGACTTGGTTGAAGTATCTCATCTGTCTTTTGTAGCCAGCAGAATAACTCTGGCATAACATGTAAGGGTGTGAATCTTCATAAACAACCCTATTCCAAGCCTTTGCTTTTGTCATTTTTGCTACCACCCCACTGACCAAAGCAAGTCGCATGACAAAGCACCTGGTTAAATGGTGAGGCAGTGTGACCCACTCAAAGTGGGAGGACACCACAAAATTACATGGCAAAGAGTATAGATTTATAATCCTGTTATTGGGTGGTAAATAAAAAATTGGAACAAGAATCTAGTTTACCTCAGTTCTCTTAATGTGTATGACATCAGGGATTAAGAAGGATCAGAGCCTATTCAATCCTCAAGGTAATACTTAGGTAACTCTCTTTACCTTTCCTTATCCTCTGTCTTTCCTTCATCCCCACCTTAACCCCACCCCTTACCACCACCTGTATGCTTGCTCATTTACGTCATCTTAGGTTATTCATGTACTCAGGGATGCTGTGGTTTCCAGCATCTGCATCTCTTGCTTGAAAGATCCCCTGCCCCTATGGGTGTGTGTGTGTGTCTTGGGCTGCAGCAGAATTACCAAAAAAAATTAATACCAGACAGAAGTTTGTGTATAAATACAATACTAGTTCATTTACTCAAAGGAGTGAAATCTGAGGTAAATCTTCTATAGTGATCCCAGAGTTCCTCAATGAAATCAAACTTCTTGCTTGGCAAGAGACCATTTATTGACTACCTCATGTCTCTGCTGCTCTACTGGTATTTTCTGGGATTCCTCTGAAATAAACTACCTACACATATATCTTTGTGTTGTGTCTGCTTTGGGAGAGGCCAAGTAAGAAAACATGTGCTAAAAGTTTACTACTAGGTGAAAGAAACTTCAGAAGTCCACCTTGACTGCAGCGAGTGAATCCTGAGAAGTTATGTTATTACTGTACCAGTTTACAAAAAGAAATAAAATAGGTAGTGAAAAAAGCATAAACTTTGCAGTCATACAAACCTGTGTTCCAGCCCTTTTCCCACAACACTCTTTTCTACTTCCTGAACTTCAGATTTCTCATCTGTAAAATGGAGATAATGCTCACCTTACAGTGTGAGAATCAGATGCAATAACACCTATGAAGTGCCATGGGCAGCACCTGGCACATAGTCGTATTCAATAAATTGTAGCTCTCTTTGGTGTTAAGGCACCACTTCCTTCCAGGTAATCATGATGATAACAATATTTATACAACACCACGAGTAGACATTATCTTATTTAATTTTTACTATAACTGTAGGAAGCAGGTGTTATTAGTTTTATTAGACTCATTTTACAGAAAAAGCAGCTAAAACCCAGAGAAGTCAAGAGACTCACTCAGGATCATTCAACCAGCACTAGCATCAGAAACAGGTCTTCTGACTTCAAGATCTGTATTCTTTCCATTATACCTTACTTATTTTGGTCATATTAGTTATTTCTGCTTTGCCTTGTATAAACTCCCTTACGAAAGAATAGATTCATTCTGCCCATGGATTTTGGGGCTGAGAAAACACCAAGGGCCAAGATACATGTAAAGCTGGCACTAGAGGTCAGGCCTTTAGGCTATTGCTTAATAAAATTAACAACTAATATTTGCTTAGCATTTTACTGTTGTCAAAATACTTCCTGATGTTTAGTCTTACTTGATTTCTCACAACAGACCTGTGATCTGAGGTGACTTCCTTTGTTAACATTTTTACTGCAGGGAAGTGAGGTTCCGATAGAATAAAGGATTGGCTTAAAACACTCCAGCTAGTAAATGTTAGAGCCAGAAGATTTAGGGCGGTCTGGAACCCAGATTTTTTGTTGCCAACTGCCAGGGCTTAGGAGGGAGAACATTTTTCTACAGTTACAACAACTAGAATTTGCAAAGTGCTTAGTAGTTAAAGCATGTTCACAAATATTATCTCAACTAATTTTTACAGCTACAAAGGCATTGTACCTATTTTGTAGAGGAGAAACCTGAGGTTCATTAGGTAAAAGGACCTGCCCATGAACATTGTTGGCAATTGGCTGAGCCAGGATTCAAACCAGGGTTCTTTGACTATAAAACGGTGACTCCATCAAACCACCCTGTTGGACCCTAAGTGCAACTTTCCTAATCAAAACAGATAAATTGCTTCTCTTGATGTATCCCAAGTTCCCCCTTCTCCCCCTCGGGAAAACTTCCTTTTTGGCTTTTCATCATCTTCAGTCTTTAGTCAAGACCAGAAACAATCATTACAGAGGCAGGAATGAGGCCGCAAGGAAGGTCTTGGCAAGAGCACAGATCTGCCCATTTGTTAATGAAGATCATCTGGACCTCTTGAGCTTCTCTTCTCTGCTTGGAGCAGGAAGTCATTTTACTGAGTTAATAGTGCAGCTTTAGAAGCAGACATTTCTCACAAACCAGGAACTGATGTGGCTTCCTGGGCAGGGGGAGACCCTGCATCTCCTGGGCTGAGCATTCTGTGTATCTATTGTCCATCTATCTCCCATCCATTCATGGGAAGCATGGTAATAAAGACAAGGAGGAGAGGGAATAAAACTGCCATGCCATGCCATGCCTCTTTCACACTAGAAATGGCTCCCTGCTTGTAAATAGCAGAGGATCTGGGGGAAGACCAAGCTTCGGTAACACATCAAACCAGGGAACTTTTATATCAGTTGCAGAATCTGGGTGTTTATTTTTCTTTGCTTGTATTGCAAATTTATAACAAGCTGAGAAAAAAGCAGACCTCTTGTTTTTTTCAGTTGGCCTCTCACTCTCTTCCCCAAAAGGTCTGGGTTTCCCTCAGAGCTACCAAGTGCTAATTTGAAAAATATGTTGCTGACAAGTGGGAGAAAAGCAGGCATCCAATGTGAAATGCCCTCTAGGGCAAGGAAGCGGGGAGGGGAGAGACAGAGAGAGAGCAAGAAGGGGGTGTCAGGGTGGCGTGTGTTCTGAGCAACAGGAGGAAATGAGAGCAGAAAGAAAGATGGACTGGTGGATGCCAAGACGTAAGTGCTCGAGTGTAGGTGGATAACATCACAAGCTGCTGGAGAAATCCTCCATTGAATTCAAAGCATACACGAATCTCATTGTTGATATCATTCACTGCATTTCTCAGAGTCCCCTGTAGGGCACTTCATAAGAGAAAGGTATTTTAGCGTTAAGTACTAGGAAGTACTTGCTTCTTCTGAGGAACTCATGTATTTTCTCCTTATGGATAGAAAGAACTATAGGTCACTAATTAGGTTTCTGATTTTGCTTTGTCTGCCAGGAAGCCTAGGGAAAAATGTATAACTCAAGCAGCTATGTTAGGGATCCCATCACCTGCTTAATCAGATCCTGTTTTTCCCTTGTTTTTTTTCTGTTACTCTAATACTATTTCTTTTGTTGTTGTTATGATGATTTAGAAACTAATACAATTACCTGATATTTCATGATTTAGTCTATATCCTTACTAATTTTACTATTTTTTTGTCTGGTACATGAACGGCTTCAAATTCTTTGTGTAATTAGGCGATATATAAGATAACAAATGAAAATAGATATGAATACATCTTATCAGAGTATTCTTTGGGTAAGCAAATTAGGCTGATCAATGAGCAAGGAAAGTAAATCCTGAAACTGACTTCAGGCTTTTTCCACATCTACATGAAATTCCATCACCTCATTCCTAGCTGCTACCACCCTTGAGAAAGGAACCATGGATGGAGACAATGTTAAAAAAAAAAGCTAAGAGAAGTGGCCACAGCTGATTTCATGCTCTTATTATCTGCAGAGCACCAAAGACTAAGGGCATAGAATTAAATTACACTTGAACATTTCAGAGAGATCTTTCCTTGGATTATTCTCTGGGCTTTCTAACCTCAGGGAAGTCTAACTTGACTGAAATGTTTTTACCTCCAACTGAGGACTTGGGCCTGACCTCTTTGATCTTCTGCAAAGAAAAGGAAATAATGATAACCCTTCAGGATTAATTTAAATATCGAGTTAAAATGTGATGTAAATTGAACAAATCTCATTGTCATATTATTCTGAATTCAGGGTTCTTCCCCCCTTGCCATCTGTGATCTTGTTTCATAACATACCCTCTACCGCACCCAGTGTCCCCTATGCTTCAGTCATTCCTTGGCCATGCCTCTGCCTGGTGTGCCCTTTTCTTCCCCTTGCCTCTGCTGTTGGCTCCTCACAATCTTCAAAGCCCAGTTCAGCTATCACCACCTCAATGAAGTCATGGCAACACCATTCACAAGGAATATATTCCTTTTTCCCTTCTCTTGGTCAGCACTAGGTTCACACCATGAATGCTGCCCTCGCTGTACTGTAGTGGGTTGTTTCCTGCTTGCTACCTTTCAATGCGGCTCCCAAATAGCAGGAACTAATTCAGGAACTAATTCACTTTTAAATCTTTAGCACATTTAGGTACATCCAGCTTCAAGATGTGAAAACAAATTGCAAACTATACAAAGGGTGAAGTTTGAGTGTGAGTAGAAAACAAAATTTTCTCAACATTAATCTATCCCTTAGATATGTTTTGTGCTATGGAAAGCCAAGTTGATATAGATGAAATATCAGGTAATTGTGTTGAAATTGGCTGATTCTTTCATGACTATTCAGTGGTGATGGAAGGATGCTCCCAATTTCCTCTGAGAACAAAAAATATTCCTGATTTCCAAGTCTAAGGCCACGTAAATGCTTGATTGGAGTATTGAGGAGATTGTAAAGAGCCACTTGTGAACATTTTGTTTTTAGAAAAGTAAAGAGACAGATGGGACAGTGGTGGGAACAGTAAAGTAGGGAGATTTGGAGTTCAGGGTGTGGCATCAACTGGGTAAGCGATTTAATCTCCCTGTTTTTCTACATTTGAAAAATGGAGAATATTAATAACAACTACCACATGGGTTTGTTTTGAATATCATTTCTTTTTATAATTAAAGTGCAACATCATTTTCCCACAGGAGTACTCTACAGGTCCTGTGCTTTCAGAGTTCTGAAAACTCTGTTTTTGCCTTTTTTCCTCCTAAGTGGACATGTCTATTTGCACCATGTGGGCAAGACTGAAGCCTTCACTGGGCTACAGTGGCTAACACAGGAGTGACTGTACTAGTGTACTCTTAATGAAGCCACATGGTCTAGCATCACTTTATTCACATCTCATCAGAAGTGTTGACTCATATTTGGATGCAGCATCTGGGGAGGATCATGGACAATGAAGACAATGACCAGAAACTTATTTTCCTACCTGTACCATGAAGGTGGCAATCCTTATTTTATATAGTTTCTGGAAGGAACACATGATATAAAGTATGCTATGATGACTTATTAAATAAAAAAGGGCCATCTATATCTTGGCTGTTTAATAATAACAACCTGGGACTGAATTCAGTCCCATGGACAACAGCATGAAAACCAATCTGAGTGTGCTTGAATGGCTATCCACAGTGTATCAGTGGCCATTAAGCCCACATGGAGGGTATAGTCCTAGGTGTGGAAGAATTGGGAGAGAAGATAGATTGCAATGATGTCTTTCAGCACTTAGTGCTAGGTGTAGATTTTGTCCAAACAATCAAAAAAAAAAAAAAAAAAGGGAAAAAAATTCTTCCCAGCAACAAATGAAACTTGGAGTAATCTCTCCCGGCTGACAGGGAACCACTATAACCTCTGCTGACCTAAGGGAGCTGCTCCTTGGATTATGGAAGGCTGTCACAGAAATATTGTGTTCACTTAAGCCAAGGGAGCTGCGTCAGCATTTTAGAAGATTGCTGAACTCAACTGTTTAGAGAGCCCTACGTCTTTTCCCCGACAGGCCCCCACAGCAGTGGTGAGGAGGAGAGGGAACAGGACTGTTCAGGCAGGGGCAGGGTGACTTAAAACCAGCCCCTGCTCACTTTGATAATAGGCATCAAAGCAGGAGGAATCTTGTTATAATTTTGAATGCTCTTCATTTGGGCAATGACTGCACTCATGAAGATTTGTGTGCAAGGCAGATTTTTATATATCAGATAATTAAAAAGCTGTTTGGGAAGATCACCACTGGATGGAATTCACTGAGGAGTTTGAGAATCTTTTTGTGCTGGCAGTTTTAGATGTTTTGTAAATTTGAAGTTTTGTAAGTTGGACTGTTTTTGAAAGGTGGGCAATACTAATAAATGTGCTTCTTTTAAGTTTTACTATAGATTTCTTAAACATTACAGCTTGCTTAAATCGCCTTGCCTTTATAAAGAACTTTGTCAAGTATTGCAAAGTTTGGGTTTCATTGGAAATTAATTCAATTAAAGTAACACGAACAGTTTGCTGTGCTTGGAGCACTGTGTAAATCCAATTATTTGGCAAATCATGAAGCAAAAAGGTTGGCAATTCACGTATATTCCATATATCTAAATATTCATGTCTCTCAAATATCCTCTTGAAGGGGGAAGCTAGCTCTTAAATATTCACAAAATGTTTGTATGAGATAGCTAGAGAATATGGGGTGTTTATTTAATGTTACTTAATTTAATATATTAAGATAGGCTTTTGCCTATCAGCTTTTCCCTGTGCCACCACGAATGGGGCATCTATTCTCTGCTTGCCATTGTTTTGGGCACTTCTTTGTTCTTTTTTATTTAATCATCACAACAGATATTATTAACCTACTTTATAGGTAAGGGTATGAGTCTCAGAAGATATAAATGAAGTGCTCAGTGCCAGCAGTCTGGTAAGTTGCAGATCTAGGACCTAAAACCAAAGATTTTGTTCTTTAACATAATCGTGTAAAATTGACCAATGGTTTGAATCAAGAATAAAGGATATGGGAGTAGAAAGGAGAATTTCAAACTAGTGACTGAAGATATAGTTAACTGGCAAAGAATGAAAAAGTCTTCTTAATATGGATATCATAACCATATGGTTACCATTTCTCAAGTGCTTCCCATGAGCCAGACATTGTGCTAAGTGTTTCTCATTAACACTCATAGAACTCCCAGGAAGTACTATCTTATTATCCAATTGTACAGATGAAGAAATTGAGGTACTGAGATTTAAACTGATTTGCCTCAGGCCATTCAAGTTAATAAGCAGGGGCATTTGAACTCAGATGTATTTCTATCTCCCTCTAAAGCGTGTACTCTTTCCATAATACTCTGCCACTCACCATTCAGACTCTTGAAATGTAAATGCTTTTGCCTGTTAATAACAACTGGAATTTAGGCCCAAGTCCAAGACTTGTTCAATAATATATAAGACCACAAAGCCATACAACAGTGTACTTTGAAGCCTAAAAACCAACATTTTCTTACTAGAACAAAAAAAGTTTCCTTTGATGCTCTGAAAATAGCAAAAATAGAGAAATTATCTTCTCTAAGATGTTGCAGAGGCTGAAAATATGGCAAGATATCTTTTTAAAAGATATGTTTTATAAAAATTGTAAGAACACATTTTTTTTTTTAAAGTCTAAGGAATTCTATATTCCTTATAATGGAAAGCAGCCGTCTCTTGCCTCCCATTCCCTCTCTGTTCCTGCTTTTATTTCCACTTCCCAGAGGTAGTTATTTCATTTATGTCTGCCTCCATGTTTAGAATATCATGTATAGACTGCCATTTCTTAATTTTTTAAAGCTATTGTATTAGTTTCCTAGTGCTGTCATAGCAAAGTATCATAAAATGGGTGGCTTAAACAACAGAAATTTATTGTCTCACAGTTCTGGAGGCTAGAAGTCTCAGATCAAGGTGTCAGCAGCCTGGATTCCTTTTGAGAGCTATGAGAAAGTGTCTTTTCCTACTTCTCTGTCTTCTGGTTGGTTGCTGGTAATCTTTGGTGTTCCTTGGCTTGTTGATGTATTAACTCAATTTCTGCCTTTATCTTCACATGATCTTCCCTCTGTACCCAAATTCCCCCTTTTTAAGAAGGACAGCAGTCATACTGGATTAGAGCGCAACTTAATAACCTCATTTTTACTTGATGACCTCTGTAAAAATTCTATTTTTAAATAAGGTCCCATTATAAGGCATTGGGTGTTAGGACTCCAATATATTTTTCTGGGGACATAATTCCACCATAAAATGTATTATCTATTGTATTTCCTATCATGAAAGATGAAGATTTGATTCTTATCCTCATTATATCTTTCTTTCCTTCACTTTTATTCCTCCCATTTTTCTTGTAATAATTTTTTGTTAGATCAAGATTCAGTATTTACATTATTATGACAATGCAAATATTTACATCTGAGTTATATAATGAGTTTGATTAAATTTCCTTTCCTGTGAAACTTGGTTTTCATAGAATTATTAATGATCTTATGTTCTTGTTTGCTTAATTTTCTAAGTGAAAAAAAGACGAAGGAATTCCTGTAGGTAAAAAAGGACAATATGAGAAATTCTTAAAAACATGGACAAAGGTATGAACATGTAGTTTAAAGAAGAAAACAATTCATATGATTTTTTTTTTTTTTTTTTTTGAGTTGGAGTCTCACTCTGTCGCCCCGACTGGATTGCAGTGGCCGCTCCCGGCCACCACAGCCTCGATCTGCTGGGCTCCGGCAATCCTTCCGTCTCAGCCTTCCAAGTAGCTGGAACTACAGGCGCGTGCTACCACGCACGGCTAATTTTTTTGATTTATTGTAGAGATGAGGTCTCGCCTGCCCAGGCGGGTCTCGAACCCACGGGTTCAGGCAATCCACTCACCTCAGCCTCCCAAAGCGCGGGATTACAGGCTGAGCCACCGAGCCCGGCTCAATTCATATGATTAACAAGCAGTTGATGAGATGCTCTAACCCACTGGTGATTAGAAAAAGAAAACATCAAACTATTGCTTTGCTCCTCACAGATTCTCCAGAATTGAAAATCTGGATTGTGCTAAGGTATGTGACAGGTATATACAGGAACTGCAAAGTACTACTGGTGAAAGTGTAGGCTGGGACAGCAACACTGGAGAGCACTTTGTCACAACTTAGTCAACTCCATCATGCTCTAGGATGTATATCCTACAGAAATTTCCTACTTTGCAGTAGATGGAAGTTGGAGACAATTTAGTTGATTGATAAGGTACCAGATAAGTATACATGGTGGATACATATTAAGGACTACTTGTGAATTAGAAGGCATGAATTAATTATGTACACAATGCTATGATTTGAATGTGTCCCCCAAAGTTTATAAGTTGAAAACTTGATCTCCAATGCAGCCCTGTTGGAAGGTGGGACCTAATGGAAGGTGTTTGTGCACCACCCTTGTGAATGGATTAATGCTATTATCATGGGAGTAGTCTGTTTTCAGGATTGGGTTTCTTATAAAAGGACACGTTTGGTTCTCCTCTGCTCTCTCTTTTGCATTCTTGTTGCCTTTCCATCTTCTGCTATATGATGATATAGCAAGAAAGCCCTCACCAGATGCTGGTCCCTTGATCTTGGACTTCCCAGACACCAGAACTGTAAGAAATGAATTCGTATTTATTATAAATGACCTGTTTTGTGGTATTCTGTTGTAGCAGCACAGAACAGACTAAGTCACAGCAGCAATGTGGATAGAGCTAAAAAATAGTGCTGGGTAAAAAAAGCAAAAAAAGCAATATTTAGCAAAATATCACATGTGTAAATTAAAAATGTATGCAACTAATACAATGCACACTGAAGAATAACATATAATGAAATAATATACTTTGAACATATCAAGATATTTATATATGGGGAAAATGGAAATAAGGGGGGATACATAAATAAATAAGAAAGGGGGGTATGATAAGACCAATGCTGATGAGCCAAAGGTTAAGTAATATAATTAACTCAACCATCTGCACCTGAGGTATAAAAAAATTTAATATTTACAGAATTATTATTAAATAGATATTATTTACATATGAGTCATGTAGTGTATTATTATTACACTTTCCTTATAAGAGGTTGGGAGAAGTTACAATTATTTTCACTTCCCTGGAGTTTAATAATGATCTAAATTTTATGTTTAATTAATTTCCTATGCATTCTCACTAATTTTTCCCTAAACTCTTTGCCAGACATATGTACCTCCTCCTTTTATACTCAAGTTATTTAATCTAATCTATCTGTGTCATTCTTTTGGTGATGTCCCTCTTGTCATCTGCTGTGAACTGATTGTGTTCCCTCCCCTCCAATCATATGTGGAAGACCTAAGCACTAATGTGACTATATTTGGACTCTTTATCTTTATAATGTGACTATATTTGGACTATATTTGGACTCTTTAGGAGGTAATTCAAGTTAATGAGGGTGGAGCCCTAATTAATAGGACTGGTGGCCTTTTGAGAAAAAGAAGAGAAAGAGGCTTTTCTTTTTCTGCCATGTAAGAACACAACAGGAAGGTGGCCATCTGCAAGCCAGGAAGAGAGCCCTCAGCAGAAGCTGATGCCGCTGAACATTGATCTGGGACTTTTAACCTCTAGAATTGTGAGAAAATAAATATCTGTTGTTTAAGCAATCCAATGTGAGATATTTTGTTATGGCAGCCCAAACAGAATAAGATAGATATCAGTACGAAAATTGGGTGTGGCCATAACAAATACATCAAAATGTGGAAGCAGCTTTGGGACTGGGTGATAGGTAGAGTTTAAAAGAGTTTTTAGGAGAATGTTAAAACAAACAAACAAAAAACCTAGATTGATATAAAGAAACTATTGGTAAAAATATAGACATTAACGGTACCTCTGGTGAGGACTTAGAAAGAAAAGAGAGGAATTATAGAAAAAGTCTTTATCTCCTTAATCTTCTTAGAAATTATGTAATCATGAGCAGAATAATCATGTCGGTAGAAATGTGAATATTAAGGCCATTCTGGTGAGGTCTCAGATGGAAATGAGGAGCAGGTTATCGAAAATTGGAAGGAAGACAATTCTTGTTACAAAATGACATAGAACTTGACTGAACTGTGTTCTTGCATTTTGTGAAAGATATAAGTCATGAGTGATGGAATTGGATATTTAGCTGAGGAGACTTATAAGCAAAATGTTAAAGGTGCAGCCTGGGTGCCGTCCTCTTGACTGCTTATAGTAAAATGAGAGAGGAAAGAGATGAACTGAAGAAGAAACTGTTAAGCAAAAAGGAACTAAATCTCGAAGATTTGGAAAATTCTCAGTCTATGCATTTCACAAAAAATATAAAAGCTTGTTTTGAAGAAAACACAAAAGATGTGACTGGACAATCATTTGATAAGAAGATTAGCATGTGTGTGAACGACAAATTGAATTAGTCACCATAACAGAGCCAGGACTAGAGATAGGATTATACTAGCAGAAACGCTCCCAGTCTGAACTGAAGTGGACAGAGCAGGAAGTAAGAAGGGAGGGTCTCAGGCTTCTTAGTAAAGTGATTTGACTGTGAACATGTGCTATATAAGCAATAGGAAGAATGACCCTGAATTTTCTCTCCACTGGTTTCTTTGCTCTTTCTTCTGAAAATCCTAATGTTTGCATTAATGTATTAGGTCTCCCGGACTGTGGCTCTAATTTTCTTATTAGCCCATCCTCCCATAGTTTCTGTCTCTTTTTCCTTATTTTATACTTTCTGAGAGATTTTCTCAATTTTTCCAACCTATCCCTTGATTTTCATTCTGTTAACTTATTTTAATATCAAAAACTCTCATTTTATGCAAGTTGAGTTTTTTTTTAATAGATGCCTACTCTTGCTTTATCCTTATAATAGTCTTTCTTATAATGTGAAGAAGCTAGTTTTCTAAAGATGTTTTCTTCTGTTCTCTACATTGAACTTCTTTTACTGTTTGTTTTGATCTTTTTTCACATCAGAAGATTTCTCTCAAGAATCCAGTGATGTGGGGCTGTTTGCTCAGAGTGAAACACTAAAAACTTGGGGAAATGAGCACTCTGTGAGCAGGGACAAGGTGCTATCTGGTGGGTTTCACTGTAGGGTGATCTGGCAGGACTGTGCAAGGACCAATGCAATTATGAGTATCTTTAAGTATTTTCCATTGGGCTAATCATTTCCCCAGATATGAATCTTCCGCTCTTCCTCCTGGGGGAGATATTCTTGATTTCCAGCATCTTGTTTCTGAGTTGGGTAAGAGGACTGATATTCTTAGCATTCAGTAAGTAGATCTCACCTAATGCTCTCGTTTTCAGTATGAAATCCCACCCTTTAGCTCTCCTCAATGATCCTAAAACCAGAGTATCTTGTTCAATCTCTTCATAGAGTATACGTCTAATTTCCTACTGGGAGAGAGGAGAGGTAACCTAGCTGCAGCATCTAATCCAGACTTCTAATTACATCTTTTGTTTTAGTCCTGTATGCACCCTAACTTTCAGAAGTATAGAGGGCCATAAGTTCCTGAGCCTCCTTGAATAAAATGCAAGAAAAGCATCTTTCCCAATGACTTCCTTTCTTTGGTGGGTGATTATTAAACCTGGATTTTAGGCCAATTTAGTATTTATAAAAAGTAAAACAAGAAAGATGCTTGTTGTGAGAACAATTAACATAAAACAAACAAAGTGAAACTCTATTGGAATGGAGAGATTTCTACTCATTTCCATGATAGAATTTCACATCTCCTATTCCTTCATTTCTTTCTCGTTTTTGCTCACCATTTTCTTCTCTCATTTTTAATTTTCCTTCCCTTTCTCTGCCTCTTCTTTTCTTCTTTCCTTCCTTCTTCCTTCCTTCCTTTCTTCCTTCCTTCCTTCCTTCCTCCCTCCCTCCCTCTCTCTCTCTCTCTCTCTCTTTCTTCTCTTTCTTTTTTTTCTTTCCTTTTCTCTCTATTTTGCTTGGTTACTTTTCATTCTTCTTCTCCTCTCTGTCTTCATTTCCCTTTTCCTCCTTGTTCATCTTTATTCTCTTTAGGATTGTCACCAACTCAGCTGCATAAATTAAGTGGGACGCTGTGCAAAGGCTTTCCTGAGTTACTTTAAAAATTGATTTTCATTCCTCGTGGAGCTTACATTTGATAACATACATTTGCAAACATAAGCATGCTTAGAACCAACTTAGAATTCTTAGGCAAAATCTATGGACTTCTTTTGGAATTGTTATTCCCCAAATAACTTAAAGGTGTCAATTATAGGATGGTGACTACAAAGCAGTGACCTCCTCTGGGACCTCCAACTCATTTCTCAAAGGGCACTGAGAGCCCAGCAACCACTATAACTTTGTGTAACTTTTCAACCTCAGACAAATGTGAACTGATGACCTGAGGGTGATAGGCTCTGTATAACTTGATTACATTTTTTTTAAAATTCCATTTTTCTTGTGAAAAGACACCTTCAGAACACAATGTCAGTTTATCTCTGCAATTTTAGACATCAAATAGCTTATTTTTAGTTCTCTCTGGGTCAAAGAATGTTATTAAGAAGAAAAATGTAAAAAATATTGGTTTTGTAACAATTCAGTATCCAAACTGAAGGCTCTAATAAACTCACAGAAATGTTCTTGCTTTGAGATTCTTTAGAGTATAAAGGAAAGATAAAAATATTATGCAGAGCAAGAGTGCCCTAGAATTTACACTAAAAAAAATTAAACTAAGGAAATAAAACAACCAGGAGATTTTGGATGATAATGTGCCAAAATATCTTTTTTTTAAAGTAAGAATTGTCATGTAGGCTCTACGTGTTATGAATATGCCATTTTACCATTTTATTTCTGTGGGATATCACTTTAGAACCCAAAGTGTAGATTCTTCATGAACAGAAAAGGAAGAAGTAAGAATTACTTCTTAACTTCTCTATTCATGCAAGAATCTATCAGCTGAGCTGTTTGTCCCATTTCTCAGTATAGACAAAAGACATTGGATCTTATTTCAGGGCCCCAGGATTAGAACTTCATCTCCAGATATTGTGAGGTTGCTTCATCCAAAGGGGCACAAAGAAATTAAAACAACTGGCACAATGTAATGAAAATAAACAAGCAGTTCTTTTTATTTTTTAAGTAGATGGAAAAAAATCAATATTTTGTCTTCAAGTGCTTGCACACCTATGCAGGAAAGAAAGGTAGAGAAATGAATTGTTCCATCTGTAATTTCAAGCAGAGAAAATGAGTTACAAGCATATCAGCAAAATACAGACAGAGGTAGACCCAGCGAAGCAGAAGGAAAATTACTAACCACCATTTCCCCTTATTCCCATAACTGATTGGACGTAAACAAAACATTCTCCCCAAAATGAGAGGCAAAAAGTCTGACACTGAGCAGTGGCTACTTCTCAAGATATCTTTGTCAGCAAGATGGGTTCAAGTTATGATTTCACCATTTCTATGATTGACATTGTTACGGTTCTTAGAGCAGTTACCATGGAAACAGAAGGGCCTTGCATGTATTTGAAGTAATTCACCTGACCTACTGCTCAAAATGAGGGAGGGCTGAGGGCTAGCATTCCTCCCAAGTATTCTCCATGATCTGGCTGATGCAGGCTGTAGTCCTGGCTCTGATCTGAAGAGGCTGTCCAGGCAGTGCACATGAGGAATGATGAGAAAAATGGCAAATTCCTGCATCTGCTTAGACAGATTCCAGCTCAGTATTTTCCCTAGGGAGTTATGATGTTGTCAGTAGCCTTTGGTGCTTTCTCCTTCCTAAATATGGACTTGATTTGTGCCATTTCATTCCTGATATCTCCTGGGGAGGCCTACAGGAAGGATGCGTCAATCAATTTGTAGCAGGCCAGAGGAAAATGAAGAGAGAGATTGAAATTGAGAGAGAGAGAGAGATGTTAAGTGATCTTAAGGTAGTTGCGGCATATTCTTCAAGAAATGGTATAGATATCTGCATGACATTAAAAATCAGCCTGTGGTTTCCTAGCCCTTTTAGAGCAGAAGGCAAAACTCAGGGAATCATGACTATCACAACAATACAGCATCTCTTTAATGTTGACATTGGTCAGGTCTGTCTAAGACCCCAAAATGCTCTATATTCTGCCTCTCTCTTTACTAATATATTCCTCAGGACTATTCCTTCATCTCTACTACTTCAGGATGCTCCCATTTCTTTTAATTCATGGGACTAAGAAGGAGTGCAGGCAATTTCTTCACTCTCCACTGCTGCTCTAGATAATTTTTCTACCAGCACTCCTCAATTGTTGTTGTTGTTGTTTTAAGAAACTCAAGTTGCTACTTTGACCATCTCTTTCTCATCCTCATTGTTGTCATTGATTGAACTTTGGGACCCTCTTCTATTCCTAGTGACCTCAGCACCTGGCTTAGCATTTTACTTCCTGACCTCCGGGCCTCCCCCCTACATCCTATGCTCAAAGAATTCAATTTCACACCAATAGCTCTTCTAATATATCTGTTTTCTCCCTTTCATGTCCTTTTAAACTCTGATCACTTTCATCTGTCCTCTACTCATGGTCACTAGGGTAGAAAATGGCTGAATTTTGATCTCACCTTCGCCCCAAACTGAGATGCTTCCATTTTTACCATAGTTTCCTATCCTTTCACCTGATGCACTCTCACTCTCAATGAACTTTCTACTAATCTTTCTGGTGGCTTCAAGCTTGGGAATCACTCTGTTCTTTGTTCTGAGAGATACGTCTTGGCTTCCCAGGCATTCTTGTATAGCAAGGTCACTATGGTTGAGTTCAACTTTTTTCCTCAATAGCAGCTTGGGCCTTCTCACAACCTACACACTGAATTGATATGCCATCAATTCTTCATTCATTCATTCATCAAATATTAACTGAACAGTTGACATTCTTATAGGCACTGAAGATATGAACTAGTTCTCTGTCCTCCTGGAGCTTATAAAATAGTGGGCGAACCATACAATCAATATAAACACAAAAATACAAAAGTGTAAGAAGGGCCATGAATAGAGTGCTGTGAAGATAATGAACACTTTTTGAGTGAACATTTTTCTATGGGTCAGATACTATTACAAGTTCCTTATGCTTATTGATTCATTTAATCTCTCCAACCAGCCTCTGAATGACTGGTTATTTTGTTATTATAATTATAATAATTATTATTATCACTATATTTTATTTTAGAGTTGTGGGGTACAGGTGAGGATTTACCACATAAGTAAGTTGTATGTAGGTGAAGTTTGGGCTTCTATCTGGTCCTCTCTTCCTCTGATAGTGGTCTAGGTACCCAGTGTGTTGCCTCTTGGCAACCCCCTCTTCCTGCTCCACCCTCCCTACCTCCCCTAACAGTGTCCAGTGTCTGCAGATCCCACCGCTTTGCTCATGTGACCAGTGATTAGGCTTGGTTTATGTGTGAGGACATGTGGTATTCAGTTCTTTGTTTCTCTGAAAATTCATTTAGTATAATGGTCTCCAGGTGTATCCATGTTGCTGCTAAGGCCATGATTTTATTCTTTATGACTGCGTAATTGAATGACTACTTCATGCTATTCCCATTTTATAGTTGAGAACTGAGGTACAGAACGATTAAGTTCTGTGATGGAACTGGGGTTTGAAATCAGGCAGTTTCTTTAGCCCACCTTCGTAACCATTAAATCCCTGACTTGGGCAGCAGTCAGGGGATTTTCATAGACAAGTGGTCTTTGACAGCCTCTTTGAAAAGAAGGCATTTAGCTTGAGGCTTCAGAAAAGAGAAGAAGCCTTCCACACAGACATCAATAAATGAGAGAGCCAAGGAAGAGCATTTCAGTGGAGACAGGCCTAAGAGAGTTTGAAAAATGGAATGAGGGTCAACATGGCTAGACCGCAGATATGGGAGAGAATGGCATACAATTGGGCTGGAGAGGAAAACTGAACAAGTTCTAAGACAGCTTGCCAGATTAAGGGATTTTTATTGTCTTCAAAGAGCCATGGGGAACTGGAGTGATTTTACTTTTGGAACCTCTTTCTGGCAGATCTGTAGAGAATGGATTGAGGGTTAATAAAGGAAGTGGGGAAAATAGCTGGAAAGCTTTTGCAGGAGCCCAGTCTAGGGAGAATTGTGACTCAGACCACCGGAGTGGCACTGAAGATGGAGAGACAGGGTTCTGTTTTGGAGATGATTTGGAGGTAGGGCCAGCAGAACCAGGTGGTGGATGTGGGGAGTGAGGGAAAGGACAGAAACAAGGATGAGACTCAGGTATTTCTGAGTCAAGCCACTGGGCTTTACCTTGCTTGTTACTGAGTGATGAGGCCATACAGCAGCCAGACTCCGATCTCTCTTTTACCTTCTGAATCACTGTGAAGCCATTCTCTATTTTTCCCATATCAGGGGAAGTTGTCTCCTTATTCCATTCCTGTCTAACATCTCCAAGATGCAACTTCGAGTCACTCTTCGTGCCTTCTTTATGGTATTGCTTGATCTTTTATCCTCATTCTGTCATGTATCTTCAAGTTTTCCTCCCCTGGTGTCCTTCTTAGCTTATCCAACAAGCTCAAATTTTATCTACCCTGAAACACAAACCCTTCTTTCAATGTTAATTACCTCTAGAGTTGCTCCCACAGTTCTCTGTCTTCCTTTGAAAACAGGCTTGTTTTAGTAAGTGGTCTATACTCTTTATGGCTGTTTCCCAGAAAAGATATTCTCACCTTGATGTCTCATGAGCAGAGAGTGATGTTAGGCCATCCTGAGTGCTATCCAAGCATGTGATTTATCCAACAGTTCTAAATACTTTGGCTTACATCATATTTTTTGCTGTATTCTCTCAGCCTTTGTTGTAGAGATTTACCAAAAGGCAAAAATTGCCTGAAGCAAGCACATTGGGAAAGAACTAATGCTCTTCTTTGGAATTTCCTTTTTAGGAATCTCCTAGAATCTGGGGTTTCTAAAGTTCATTAAGCCAAGCATCTCTCTTGTTTTCTTGTTACTTCCACTCTTCATAATGTACATGGGAAATTAGGTAAAATTTTCCATTGTGATACTGGATAAATTATAGTGTGGCCTCTTTCAATATAGCAAAAATGTAGCCATCTTAACCATATAGCTAACCACCTGGAATTATTTTTAAATACCCAGTGTTGAGTGGACATCTAAATAACATTTAAAAGTTGGTATTTTGAAGCAACTTGTTTGGTAAAAGTGGGTAATTCTATAATTATCCCTCACAGGATAATTTTTTCCTGATGAGCCAACAAGTCTAGCTGTTGAATTAAATAAAGGAGAGCAGAGAGAAAGTAGAAGATGAACTTTGGAGCTGGAAGGAACCTAACTCTGATAGATGAGCTGGGAGGAAATATTAGAGAGGATAATTTATCAGAGAAATTTACTAGCCGTGGCTTCTTCCAGTTTTTGGCCTTCCCTTTCCCTCTTCCCCAATTTGGATATACACACTGCTAAATTATCTTCTAACATTGAACTTCCATACCTTGGTACATGCTGTTCCGTACATGTATCTCCTTCCCTGACTTGCAAACTGCTTATCCGACAAGTCCTGTTTCCTGTGTTTTTTCTCTGTAAAGGATCCTCAGTATCCACAGTACACTGTGGTGTTTGGAGTAGGGGTTCTGGAGCCAGAATGCCTGAATTCAAATCCTAACTCTGTCTCTTATTAGCTGTGTGACCTTGAGTAAGTGACTTGACCTCCCCGTGCCTCAGCTTCCTGATACACAAAACAGAAATAAACATAGTCACTATCTCAAAGTGTTGTTGTGATGCTTAATAAGTTGGCACAAGTGAAGTATTTAAAATGTTGTCTGGTGCAAAGTAACTGCTTAAAAATGGGTAGCATTTTTCCCCAGGTAAACTACTCATTCCTTCTTTTGAACACTCATAATGTAATCTTTTATGATAATGATTATCACAGAGTGGTGATTATTTTGTTAATGTGTCTATAGGTTGTGGGCTTGCAGAAGACAGAAACGACATTATTCTTTCTGTGTCTCATGTGACACACACATGGTCTGTAGTCTGAATTCAATAAATGTTTATTAAAATAATGAACGGTGGGAAATTTTGTGGTTCATTTAAAGATGAATTAACAAGGGACCCAAGGTGAAGTTATTACTAATTAAATCAGCTGTGGTGATTAACCAAATTACATAGTTATTTTTAATTTTGTAATTCTAATCTTTGACTATGACCAGCTCCATATGTACCAAGGTGAAAGGAGGAAGTAACAATTTACTGAGCACTATCTATGTGATATATGCTTTATATATCATAATTATTGCCCTCCTTCAGGGTATTATTACCATTCCACAGTTGAGGAAGCAGATTTGAGAAATTTAGTGATATATCTGCTATCAAAAAACTAGTGGCAGTTCTAGTTTTCCATCTTGTGGAGTCAAAGTGTTGACACTAGAGTATCTGCTTTTTTATCCTTGCTATATTGACTCAATGAACGTATTTTTTTTTCATTGTTGATAACTTTCTATCATTATTTCTACTTCTATCCCCATCAAAAATTTTATGACTTAGCCATAAATGCTCTTGGGCCCTTAAGGCTTGTGCATTACTTATGCATTACTTCTCATTGGTATCTTTTCACCATAGAAAGCAAACAACTGTGCCTGCTTTGTCAGTTATTGGTAGGCTAAAAATGGTTTTGTGGCCAGATAAAGGAATTCTGGGCATAACAAGGAGTTGAGGTATTCAATTCAGCTTGATAAAAATTTCAGACTTTTAAATGTCAGCTCTGTTTAGCTTCACAGTCCCCTACTGGTGTGGTATAGGCCCACAAGCCACACAAAAAAGCTTTCCCTGAAGGATCTCTGAGTCATGGAGAAAACAGGCTTTTTTTTTTTCCCCCTTAGCTTCTCCAGCCCTACTGTCAAGTTCAGATTGGACTACCCTCAAAGCAGCGCCCATGCTTTTGAGTGGTGAAACTCCCTTGGCTTTTTCCATACAGAGAAATTCTCATTATTGAATCTTTCTCTTTCCTGGCACTTCCTGCCTGAACAATTTTTCAACAGTGTCTGTCCTCTGCACCCAAGATCTTTCTAACTGATGTATCTAGTTCCTTCATACATCTGGATTTTGATTGTCCCTGATGCCTTTCAACCTGGAAAAAGCCATTCTATCTCCCAGACCTAATTTCTCTAAAGTAGGATTCCTTTCACCCTCTCTTCCTCCAGCTCTGTAGAATATCTCAACTATTCAGGCTGCCTAAGCTTTATTTCTACCACTGATGAATTTGGTTTCTCCATTCTTTGTTTTTGTAGTTGAGAACTTAGTCAATTGGAAAACAGATCAGATTGCCATGTTGTTGTAGAAGTTTTGTTTTTTTCTTCTCTTTTCTGTTACAGAGCATTGATGTTTGAAAAACATTATACAGTGCTTGACAGCAAAAACTTGAGGGTAAATTTCCACGATTACTAAGGAGTCTCTATTTCAAAATATCTGGTAGGTTAATTAGATGACCTGTTTATGGATAACAAATATAAACTGAGGGGCAAACTGTAACCTAGAAATTAAATGATGGACATTTGTGTAGCTATCTCTCCCTCTCCCCACCAGCTTTTGAGTGAAGGCAGATTTTTAGGTGGTGAAAATATAGGGAATTATACTATAGCATATTTTTTCTCCTTTATAGATTCTGCTATAATGTTGGGTAAAGAAACCATTTATTCCTTCATTCTCCAGCCTCCCTTTCAGTGGCAAATGGCAATGGACTCCAAACTTACCTTCTTCTTGCTGCCCTTGTCCTCTTCCTAAATGAAAACTGGAGCAAGCCACTTGAAGGGTAAGTCAGATAATCTCACTCCTTCTCAAAACCCTCCAAGAGCTTCCCATTCCTTACCAAGTGAAAGCTAAACTCCTCATGTAGCTCACGAGATTATCTATGATCTGGCCCCCTGTCTGACTTTCCTTGTATCCCTCTATTCCATACACATTGGGTGCCTTGCTGGTCTTGGGACTTCACAGGCATCCTCTTGCCTAAGGGCTTTTGCAGGCTTTTTCTCCAGTATTCTTTTAGCTTAATTCCTTTCAAATCTTGACAGTCTCTGAGGGAGCCTCCTTAATCACCTTATTTAAAAATCACAAAGCCTAATGTTTTCAATCTTTTTCTCCATCATCTATCATAGTATTTATTGTATTCATTGAAAGATTTTGTTCATCTTTCCCCTCTAAAATATAAGCTCAACTTGGGCAGAAATCTTATCATTTGTTCACTGCTTTACTCACAGCCTCTAGAACAGCATCTGGCCCGTGGTAGGTACTCAATAAATATTTGTTGTATGAGTAAGTGGTATGGCCTAGACTTTTGGCATTCTTTCCATTGCTTTTTCTGCAGTCACTGACAGGGCACATATAAGGGCACAGGTGTGTGTTGTCTCCTTCTCTCCTTGAGGAAGTCTGCCAGCAATTTTAATCTGTCACAAAGATCTGGCCAATATCCAGATCTGACCCCTGAAGAGATCTCTGGGGGTAAGCCCTTAATCATTTTATTTTTAATTTTGGAATAATTTTAGATTTACAGAAAAGTCGCAAGATAGTACAGAATGTTGCTGTGCATCTCTTATCCTGTTTTTTTCCTAATTAAAAAAAAAACAAACCAAAAAACTTTATTGAGGTATGAATGACATACAAAAAGCTGTATATATTTAATGTATACAACTTAATGAGTTTGGAGATATATACCTGTGAAAGCATCACCACAATCTATGCCATAAACCTATTCATCGCCTCCAAAAGTTTCTTCTTGCCTTCTTGTTAATTATTATTATTATTTTGTGGCAGAGACCCTTAATGTAACACCTACCATCTTAGCAAATTTTTAAGTGCATAATATAGTATTGTTATCTATAGGTGCTATGCTGCAAAATAGATTTCTAAGACTTACTCATCTTGTACAATTGAAACTCTGCATACTTTGACTCATGGCTCTGGGTCTCCCAGCCGCTGGCAATCACTGGTCCACTCTTTGCTTCAGAGTTTGACTATTTTAGATTCGTCATGTAAATGATAATATAATATTTGTCTTTTTGTGTCTGGCTTATTTCACTTAGCATAATGTCTTCCAGATTCATCCATGTTGTTGCAAATGGCAGGATTTCATTCCTTTTTAAGGCTGAATAAGATTCCATTGTATTTATATGCCACATTTTCTGTATCTGTTTATTCATCAGTGGGCATTTAAATTGCTTCTATGTCTTGACTATTGTGAATAATACTGCGGTGAACATGAGAGTGCAGTTATCTTTCTGAGATCTGTGCCCTTGTTTTTTAAAATTCTTTTAAAATATTATTTTCCTTTTCCAACAATGCTACATGTAAATGGCATTTAAATCCATCCTCAATAATCTTGTTTGATCTTCACATCAATCCTGTAGACAGATAAATAAGGAAGAAATGAAACTAGCAATAATTGAGTATCACTTTGTGCCTGGAACTAAGCCAGGAGCTTTCACAATGGTTATTTCATTTATACATTAACCCCAGGATAGAGTTATCTTTATTCCTATTTTACAGATGTGGCTTAGAGAGTTGGTGACTGGTGACATACCTGAGATCACATAGTCACTCACACCTTGGCCTTTTTCTACCCTTCATCCTCTTCTCTCCATGCTCTCAAAGTCTCTTTTTTATGGACTTGGTTTCATTTAATTTCACGTTTTAGGTTTGCTTCTTCCCCAGAGTCTTTTTGGCTTTGTTAAGAACAAGTTGTCGTAGTTTCTTCATTTTGGTTGCATTTGTCCTTGAGCATGAATCCAGGAACCACAGCAGACAGATACAGTTGAATCAACTGCAAAACATAAGTGACTTGCTTAGGGTTTTAACTCATTGGGAGAAAGCTGCCTCAACATTTCAGGGCACTGCACGCCGCAGAAGTGAGATTGCCTTCAACATTTGGCCTGGCACATTGACAATGAGCACCAGGAGTTTTATTTGGGAAGAACACTGAAGAACTTCATCCTGTGAGGAAAAGATTAAAACTTTTTCAAGGCAGAATTTGTTCTTTGAAAAAGGAGAGGTGATTTGAAGGAAGCCAATCTGTCCCTAGCAAAAGTACCCACTACTAAGAAAAAAAAAATCTAACTCAGCCAAGTTTTCCCTGTTGGCAGAGTCCAGAACATATCTTTATATTATAATCAGCCCAGTCCTGGGAGAACTTTTCAAAGTTAAAAAAATAAGTCCCCAAATTATCCAAATAGTGACGTTTGAAAAGCAGCAAGGGGGAATTGCATCTTTACTATTACTACCACATGTGCTTCTCTGCATACCCCGTTTCACAAAGAGTTGAATAATGGTACACTGTCTTCCTATCAAGAACGCAGCCTCACATCCTTCCATTGGCATGATAGTGTTTGAGAACAGAAAGCCGGTTTTGTGGCTTTCCTTGCACAGAATTCTTATTCTCACACACTGCTTATTTCATTCATACTCAGCTCATGTGCTTAGAATTTAAGTTTTTTTTTCCATGCTAGCTACATGTGTTGCATTTACACACAGTGAAAGGATTTTAGTTTTCATCAGAATAATCTTGCTTTAGTGCTTTCAGGACACAGCTATGCAAACAAGTAAAATATTTTACCACCCATAAGAACATTTTTAGAAAGTATTCAAGTGCAAGGATAGCTGGAAGAAGGATAGCTGGGGAGACAGAGCCAGCTACTGGGGGTGTAGAGAGATTTGGATTGGGTTTACAATGATGTGGAGACATGGGGTGTGGTGCAATATGCTTAGTGACTTATTTGTCATCTTATTTGCTGAGATTGTGAATTCTCTGGAGAAAAGAAACAACAACAACAACAAAAAAAAAAAAAAAAGAGAGAGAAAAGAAAATACTATCTGATTTTAGAATGAAAAATATCTGGGTTATAATGTCAGCCTTACCCTCTATTTGTTATGTGACCTTGGGGGTGGCATTTAACCTCTCTGACTCCCATTTGCCTTTTCTATAAAACAGGAATGATAATCTCTCCCTTATAGGGTTTATGAGGAATAAATGATTCTATATAACTGTGATATACATAGCATATTTCTTACCTCCCTTTATAATTCCATCTTACACTGACAACTTATTGGTCCTCTGGGTATAACTGGGTGGATTTTTTTTTCTTCTCTCCCACTTTATAATCAAGTTAGCTCATTCTCCTCTCATTCTTTCTCCTTGAAAACATGCTTTCAGCTGTGATATCTGAAGTGGATGCACTGCAGGTTAAGTCCTGAGGGGATCCCAGCTCTGAAAGTTACATAACTGTCTACTGTTAAATATTAAAGTTAATAATTATTTTAACATTTAAGAAGCATTATCAAATAAATCATCTTGTTTAATTCTTAAAAGTATTCTGTGAAATTGTATTAATATTTGTTGCTACTCCATTTTCCAGGTGAGGAAATGAGGGCTCCAAAAAGTTAAGGGACTTGGCCGAGGTCACATAGCTGAAAATTCTAAAGTAAGCACGGGCTTCACACATGCTTGTTAGTGTACCTAACAGAAAGAAATAGTACTTTTCATCTACTGACCTTACTTCTGTACTTTCTACCTTCTTGCTGCCACTGGCTCTCTTGGTTCCCTTGTGTTTCTAGGATTCCCTTAGGACCCTTTCATAAGTCCTGACAAACATATTCTTTTACCTACTGCTTGGTGTCAGCCATTTTTCTTCTCTCCAGATTTGGCTTTTTTGGTGAGATCTGCTACCTGAATAGAAGAATTGTGAAGGTGCCTTACTGTTGCTATGGCTACTGGTGCCTGCCATTAAAGGGGATTATATTGAGGGTGTGGTCTCATTGTACTTTCAAAGTCCCTAGTGCTACTGCTCACCACGTGCTGCCTAAGCCATGGTGATCTTGGTCACAGTGTCTCTGTGGGAAGAACACCCAACTGAGGAGAAACCCTTTCTCTGATTTGTGTCAAACTTCTTTTCTCAAGCCTTAAAACTGTACTGCCTTGCCTCCACCC
Source organism: Tarsius wallacei (assembly GCA_963574415.1). Classification (NCBI taxonomy): domain Eukaryota; kingdom Metazoa; phylum Chordata; class Mammalia; order Primates; family Tarsiidae; genus Tarsius; species Tarsius wallacei. The sequence goes on from CAUYQG010093195.1 coordinate 32,278, forward strand.
CAACCCACCCTAGTGTCTGGGAAGTGTAGAGAAACGATGCTTTTAGTTTTACTATGGCTTCCTTGAAATCTTATCAGTGAGATCTTATCAAGGAAAAAATAAATCCAAGTGAAAGATAACCCATTGTCCTTGGAATCATCCTCTTACTCCAACCACTGATCATTAATTGGTATACCTGATAGGCTATTTCTTATCTTTTAGTGATTTTTTTCCTCTGAGTTTCCTAAGTATCTCAAGGAAATAACCTACCTTCTAGTGGCCCCTACTTATCTTCAAGCACAAGTAAGAATCTTTTGGTGACTATAGCTTAGGTCCATGCAGGGACTTCTGTCGTCTGTGTATTATTACAGCAATACTCTAACTTTTAAATTTCCAAGATCAGTAACAGCTCAGAAACATTTTGCAGAAATAACATTGATTGCCAACTGTTTATTTTTCCAACTGAGTAAAATAACAAAACAGAACAAAACCAAAACAATAGTCATTTACTAAAACCATACAGACAGAAAGAACTGGACCTTGGCCAGCTCTTTAACTTATTAACAGAAAGAGGATCTTAACACCAAAAAAGCAGGAAAGGCATGATACCCAAATAAAGGATCAGCCTGTTATTGAATGAACAGCTTTATCAAGAATCCATACATTGTTCTCACTCTCCCATTTTGCTGCAGACTATAAAATATTTGTCACACTCTGGCATTTTGGAACTGTTATATTGCTTCATTTGCTATTCACAACACTGTGAGGTAAGTGTTATCCTTATCCTCATTTTATGACTGTTAGACATTCAGGACCAGAGAGGTTGGGCATCTTGCCAAAAGTCACAAAGATAATAAGGAGAGTAGCTAGGACTTAAATAAAGTCCTCCACTGCCAAAAATACCCTTGCTTGGTTGATTAAGCAGCTGAAGATGATGAGGATACTCAACTGGAATTGTCTGCTCATGTATTTATGATTTTTTAAGTATTTAAAATGAATTTCTTTATAATAGATCATTATTATTTTTCACCAGCGTATTATTTTGAACACATATGTTTAAATAAGTTGCATACATATCTATAAAGTTTATTAGTCTAAATCAGCATTATAATTTGTGTGTAAATTTTTTTCTGTAATCCTTGAAGAATCTACTATAAAAAAAAATATGGGATTGTTATTGTAATTCTAACTTTTGCCAATGTCCAACTCTTTCCCTTTATATGCTAAAAAAAAGGACAATCATGGAATCTTTCTAGATTTCATTTTGCTTACCCTTTTCTATTCTATCTCATTCTTCCTGCATCTTTGTCTTCACTGACTTTTTCTTTGATATTGTGACTGTTGTGCCATTGGAAACATCTCCAGGGAATAAATTCTTGATTAATCAGCCTCAAGATTTCCTCATGTTGGGATGGCTTCTTTTGTCTAAGTTAACCTCAAGCTGATACCAACCATGAACATATACAAATTGGTATATTTTTGGTGGGTTGTAGGGATAGAAAAAATATGAGAAGACATAATTGGCATGTGTGGATTTCACACTTGATATTTCTACTTTTTATAATGACTCTGGAGGTCAATACTCTGGAGTCACTTGGAATTTTCTAGGGCATCAATTTGAATCAAGTGTATGAACTCCATGGACTGCCTAGCATCTGTATTTTGTTATGATTTTTGTTGTGTTAGTACTAAATGGTCTTATTTAATGCTTATAGAAAGTCAGTGATAAAAATCTCAGAATCCTCATTTTGTAGATAGAAAAAATGGCAAATATATGCTGTAGACATATGGCGTAGTCAAAAATTGGGGAGTTTAGAAGACTCAGTCTCATCCTTCTCAAATAGAAAGGCTATATGAAGTATTGGTGCCCACTTCTACTAAAATGATGTTGAAAGGCCTCCTTTCACCTCACTTTGTTTCTAGAATTATATGCATTAGCTTAAGAATTCATTATTCTTTTGAAGCTGAAATATTTAAAAACCATCTTATTTTGGTTGTTCATATATTTATTTTTAACTGAAGAAAGTAAGGAAGATTTAGAATCTAGAAATTTAGGAGAATGGAGCATGAATTATGTGAATTCTTTGTTTTAAAGGGAAATTGTTTCAACTTTTCATCTTCATTGGACCTTGTAGTGATAATGATACAAGTTGTTAATATTCTGTCCACCAATCACTTATTTCACAAGACAAATCCTTACTGAGGAAAGACATCTTCTTGATGCCCTTTGAGTTTCCAGGTGGAGAGACATCTAATTTTCCTTTAAGTCAGGCTCAGAGAAGATCGTTTCCTTTTTTCTCCACCCCTTTGCTGAGAAGTTTTTCATGGTTACAGAAATGTTTATGAAAACATTGTTACTTATTTTTCTCTTCTGAAGTCTCTGTTGGGACTCTGTGGGATGAAAGATGGAATGATGAATGGAATGATAGGGCTGGATTTTTTTTATAGCACCAACTAGAGTATAGTAAAATTTTAGGAGGTTTTTTTAGAGTATGGTGAAGTTCAGGAATTTTTCATAAGAACAAGTTGTCTGGGATGAATGGATAGATTCCTTTGAGACAGACTGGTAAAATTCTGACCAATAAGATATCATTTCATCTTCCCTATTTATAATTTCCTGCTTACTCATGAGGGGCTTGGAATATGAGATCTTTGGGAAAGCCTAGGAGATCCCAAAACACAGATTCTCTGGAACCTGAGAGAGTAAATGTCACAGACCCATTTACTCATTAATTAGTCATTCATTCATCAAAAATTCACTGTGCATAACTACTCCAGGCATGAATCCAGGAGCTGGATATCTAGTAAGGAAGTGTGTCAATATATGGCCTCCACTTCTATGGAGCTTGCTGTATGGGAGAGACAAAATAAACATACAAAATATATAATGAAAACTTTGTTGAGGACTCTGAAGGAAAAGAAGGAATGGGAGAAAGAACAGAGATAGAATATGGGTCTTTGCTCAATCTCGTCCATTTTCCTTTAGTGAAACTACCACTCACCACTCACAGCCCATCCAGCAAGAGATACCTCCCATGTGCCTGCTGTGTTCCCGGAAACAGTTCTGGACCACTCCCTGTCCTCCTGCTTTGCTCCTTGCACTTTTTTCATTCATCTATTCACTCACTCATTCATTCAGCACATGTTTGTTGGGCACAAATAGTAGAAGACAGGGGGGATTCCTCGCTTCATGGTGGCCACAGGCTTGTGGGATGTGAAGACAAGTTATGAGGCAATTGAGGTGCTGTGGATGTGGACTCTGGTAGAGACAGGACTAAACAGGGGAAGGCAAAACACTCTGGTGGGTGAGGGACAGTGTGTAGAAGACCCAAGGTGAAGGGGAAGTAGAGTGTGGAAGAGTATTCCAGGCAGTATGAATAGCATATACAAAAAATGAAAGCAGGATTTTCCAGTGAACTGAAGAAAGTTAAGAGCAATGGGGTGTTTGTGTGAAGGGAGAGAATGAAGGGACGGAAAATTAAAGACGGAAGCACAGACAAGGTAATGTAGGACTTTGGAGGTCATACTAATTAGTTTGCATTTACTCGGTGCCAGAAATGTAGGCGTTTTTTCCTGGTTTAACCCTCATGTCCTTTATATTTTTTTTTTCTAAGAATGCTACTGGCTTGATTATACTTCAATCCCTGGAACTCATCTTTGTTATTTATCAACTTTCCTGGTATTCTTGAATGGGTCTACCTAGGCCTGCTGAAAAGGGATTGGATAATATGGGCTTACTAGTGGAAACCTTAAAATTATTTGCGGATTTATGAGGTGCTCTTGACTGTTTTCATGAGATAAATGCATTGAGCATAAGGAAGGATAAAGAGCTGGTCTTACCTGAATTAGGGTACTGGTATGTTGGGGTATAGTTCTGGAAATGACAGAACTTTCAAAGATAGGTGACCTGGAATACTTGTGTTCACTACAATTTATTCTATTTCTGCCTCTTGCCTTTTAAAGATCAAACACCTTGGAAAAACTGAGGCAGCTCAAAGGATGTTTGTGAATTTTGCTTCCTAAATTTCTTTAAACTCCCTATCCTTGAGGAGTAACGAAAGTCACAAGGGGTTTTATTTAGAGTTGCAGTTCTGTATCTGAAACCCTTGGAGCCAAATATATTTCATAAGCCAAATGTTTATGACTTTGGAAAAGTAAAATAGAGCATGTATTTTATATTTTGGGACACTCTCAGAGGGTCCGAAGTGGTACCTTGTGATCATCACATTAAGGTTTCCATAGCAAAATGTATGAATACCCATGCAAAGTTAGGTAATCAAAGACTTTAAACAGTTTCTAGTAAGTTCAGGTCAGGTTTTGCCCCCAAATGAGTTAAGTTCACAACAGGTTTTGTTGCCAGATGAGTTATGTAAAGATGTTTGGGTTTCAGAGTTTTTGGATTTCAGAATTGCAGATTAAAGAGATTGTGGATCTGTAGCATACCAATTTGATGAGCACGATGGAAGAAATTATTTACCATAGGAATTGAGAAACTCTAGAAGATTCTTAACCAGGGGTGTGCAGTTATGGTTAGAGACCTACTAAATCAGACCATCTGGGAGTGGACCAGGAAAAGATACTTTTAACAAGCCCCTCAGGTGATGCTGATTCACATCAAAATTTAAGAACCTCTGCTCTAGAAGAAATTTCCAAGGGGGACTGTGAAATTTTCTTTTCTATCAATTTAAGAAAATGTTGATTTCCTTTAGACTTCTGTGAACTGATAAATGTTTCAACTTTGCAGCAAACAGGCTTCAGCTGGAGTTAGGATAAAGATTCAGGTAGTTGAGGTTTTTGGGCTTTCCTGTCTCCCCAGAGATCAAGACTGCCTCACTGGAAGAACTGTGGGTGACATGCACATAAGTGTGCTTGGACTATGACTCTGAATTTTCTACCTTGAACTCTCCAGTCACTTAAGTGCTTGGGTGCAATGTCTTCTGTATGACTCTCTGCGGCACACTGCTGATTCCTGCTCTCAAGGAGCTTATTGTCTCCATAAAGAGAAAATAACCTGCACATGTGAATGCACATCAATACCAGAGCATTCAATTTGGTCACCGTGCAACTCACTACTATTACCACTTCAGAGCTACACTGACATATGTTCTATTTACTTTTTGACTTTTGGGGAAATAATAAACTTATATGGCAGAGATACTAGAAAGGGAATACATCTAAAAGAGAGCATGGGAGAGACATTTTTCAATATGTTGGGATATGAATATGATTATCCTGTTTTTATAAACAAGGGATGCATTGAAAGTGGGGTAAAAGGACAAGGACTTTGGTCTCAAAACAGCTCTGGCTTTGAATCTTAGTTCTGTCCTTATCAGTCTTATGACCTTGGGCATGTTAACTAAACCTTTGCATGTCAGTTTACTCATATGTAATATGGAGATGATTACACATACTTCATGGGGTTGCTGTGTGAATTAGTTCAGTTTCTGTCTATGGAATCATCTAGAACAGTGTACACTGGTCTCTACATTCTTTCTGCCCCACAGCACTTGGCTCATTTGTGTTTCTACACTTGTTCTCTATCCTGTGCCATTCATTTATCTGGTGCATGTTGGTTTCTTACATTGTGTCGCCTTTTTGGAAATCATCTTTCTAATTGTTTCATCTCCTGTGTCTGGCATGTAGTATGCTCTCAGCAAAGTTTTGTTGAGAAGAGAGAGAACAGTGTGATTACAGACTTAACAAGGGAAGTGTTTTGAGCAGAGGTTTGTTGGTAATTATTTAACAACTGCTCACCAATAAAAACATATGTGTGTGTGTAACTTTCGTTATAAATTTTACTGATATAAAGGATGCATAGCACAAATATACAAATCATAAAATATGCAATACCCTTTATTGTCGATTCCATAGAGCCAATTGATTTAGAATGTTTTCTTAAGTTTAGATCAGAAGTTGGCAAACTATGTCCTATGAGTCAAATCTGACCCAACACCCACATTTGTAATAGGATTTTATTGAGACATAGTCACACCATTGCTGCTTTTGCAGTGCAATGGCAGAGTTAAGTAGTTGTGACAGACTATATACAAAGCCTAAAATATTTACTACTGCGATCTTTATTGAAAAAGGAGTCTGTCTATTTTTTTTCTCCCCACCCTTCTGCTCCTCCCTGTCTGCCCTTTTTCTTCTTCAACTTCTTCTTCTTTTACAGTTCTTAAAAAATGTAAAAACAAAACAAAACAACACTCTTTTGGCTTGTGGACCTTGCACAAATAAGCTAAGGTCTGGATCTGTCCCATGAGCCATTAGATGGCTGAGCCCTGGTATTGACAATCAACAGAACAATAAATCAAGCCTTGATTTGTAGCACCTGCCAATTTCTGTGGTGTAAATACTCCCATGATGAATGGCTTCAAACTACCAGCATGATATAAATATGAAACTGGAGGAGATGCATAATAGAATACTCTCGTATAATATTTCCATCATACATAACCAATAGATGTCAATAGCCATGAGAACACAAAGAGTAGTAAAGTGTAATAAACTAATTGAGAAGGGATGAGTTTTAACTATTTGTTGCCCTTGTTTTTAAGATAACATTTAATAATAAGATGCTTATATCATTCAATTTTTAATAATACCTGTGATTAACAAAAGGCTTGAGAAATTCCTAAACATGTATAGCTCTTGTAAGCCAATAAAAACTGGGTTCAGTACATCCCTAGGCCTTTGAGTTAGTTTCAGTTGGAAGTTTGGACCTTGGGAAGTGTTGGAGGAGAGAGGCGGGCACTTGAACTTTGCATCTCATTTCTTTGTCCCACAGATTTCATCTAGTTATTAATAAAATCCTAGTGACACTAATGCAGAATCTGATCCAAGCTGGATTTTCTCTCTGCAAAGGTTCATTCTGAACTAGCAGAGGTGAGAATGGAGGCGAAACTCTGAGAAGGAGCCACATCGAGGTTGATGTTGCTAAGCCAGTGTTCATCACCTTTGACCACCCTGGTCAGTCCTGCCAGCTCTAGTGATCATCCTGTGACCCAATTCTTATGAATAGGCTTCACTTGATTTTGTAAATAGAACTTTTGGGGGGAAGGATATGAGTTTTCTGAGTTGCTTGACCTCATTTATTGTAGTACTAATACTACATATTAGTAGCTGGACATTTGGCTTCTATGCTTTGGAGGATTTTCCTCTTATCTAATGGCAATGTGGCACCCTATTATTTGCAGCATTACACTTTTAGGGGAGAGCAGGGAAGAGTCAAAGCTGCTGATGTAGTCATTATCATGAGCAGAAACAGGGCAAAGCCACCATCGTACCATGCATCTCATGCCGAGCTCGTTAATGGGTGTAATTTTGTTAGTCTTGCAGTAAGGAATCTTTAGGTCATTCACACTGTGAGAGGTGAGAAGGAAAAGCTAATTTAATAAGGTTGTCACCTTCTTGAAAGCATATTCAAAGGCTTGCAAGCTGAAGAAATTCGAATAAAAGAAAGGGATCATTGCTGAAAGCTTTCTCTTCCTCTACTCATTTTACTTTTCTTCATTCAACAGGGACTTCTGGAAATATCGTCTAAGGGATGGAGAAAGAAAAGGAAAAAGAGAAAAGTTACACTTCTTTTTTCCCCCTACCCTTTGAAAGCTATTCGTGGAGGATCTGTGGCTCGTGTGGAGTGGATGAGGTGCTCTGTAGCTCTCAGTGACATTACCAAGGGGAATCCGGGGCCAGAGGTGTGCAGGTGGGGCTGTCAATCAGAGACAACATCAAGGGCTCTTACAAAAACAAAAGGAAAGAAAATGGATGTTTAATCAATAAAGTTGCTCTCTGCTTAACCTTTTTGTGTTTTAAGCAACATTCACTGGAGCCCAGAAACAGAGTCCAATATTTAACACATAAAAGGTACTCAAAAAGGTGAAGCCTTGGAGAGCAGCTAGAAAGTAAAGATGGAATGGAGGGTTAAGAAATGGAAAGAAAAAGAACTGGAGGAGAGGGAGGTCAAATGATTGTTTAAAGGCTGGGAGCCGTTAATAACAGGCTAGGCATAGCTAGAGAGGTAGATGTGAGAGCCCAATGTTAGAATGCATGAGTTTTGGGTATCTGCTGATCTTGAAACTATATGCAATTTACCTTTCCTTAATTCTAGGAGGTAATCTGAACAATTCAGACTTTGGCTGGAAAAGAGAGGAAGAAGCAGTCATGGAAATCTCAACTTATCACTTAGACTGTTAGTTCTGATGGTACCTGGTCAGCTCCCTATAACCACTCTGATTTGGGGTACATAATTCAAGATGGTGGATGGAGTGGCATCAAGTGTTAAAGAAAATATCCGGGCAGAGCCTTTGGCTCCTTGGCAATACTACCCAAGTTAGACTACTCATAGTTTCTGGTGTGGACTATTGAAATAGACTCCTAGCTATCAGCCTGCCTCTACATTCAGGTCCATCCTCCAGAGTGCCATTATTTTTAATAAAAAAAAAATTAATTCTGAAAATGCAAAAATTATAGAAAAATGTGAAGAGAAAACTAACACCTATCCATAGCTCACCCACCACATTTTTATTTCCTTCCTCCTTTTGTCTCTTTCATTTTTCCTTCTTTTATCGTTTACTGAGTACCTATTGTGTAGCAGTAACTGTTTTAGGTGATACAAAGATGAATATAACTGACTCCTTGCTTCAGTCTGGAAAGAAAGACATGTAGGCAAATAATTGTAATATTTTGCTTTAGCATATGCACATATTTTAGTTTCATTTTATTTTTGAAGTTATGTTGATTATTCATTTTGATTAAGCAATGTATGCAAACAGAGTAAAATCCAAAAGTTGCAAAAGAGCATAAAATGTAAGTTTCTTTCCTACCTCTGTTCTTTAAACCCCCAATTCCCTATCCCAGAGGCAACCACAGATATCAGTTTCTTTTCATTCTCTCTCTCCAAAAATATATGCATGTATTTATGTGTATATATGTGCACATATTCATATACATAACAGATAAGTAACATACTGCATACTTCATTTTATACCTTGCATATTTGACTTTATATATTTTGGAGCTTCTTTATCAGCACATAAGGACAGCCTACTTTTAAAATGGCTGCGTGGTATTTTGTGTGCATATCAAAACACACATCAAAACATGTTTGATATCTATAAATACATAAAAATAAATTTTATAAACTATATATAAATGTGTCAAACATATATAAATATAAAAACCACATATTTAAAAATATACACTTGATTACTTCTTTAGGCTCTAGTGCAAAGTGCTGAATTAACTGACTGTATTCCTCATCGTGAAACATCACTCACAATAGTCCTTGTGAGGTCCTTTCTTTCCTCACTTCTATGTTTTTAGATTTATCCATGTTGCTTTGTATATATATTAGTTTGCTGCTTTTAAATAATGCTTAATATTCCATAATATGCATCCAATACATTTTACTCATCTCTTCTTGCAGTGATGGACAGCTAGATTGCTTCCAACTCATCGCTGTTAAAAACAACTCAGTGAAGTATCCTTGAACATGTTCTTTTATATACCTGTGTGATTATTTTTATGAGATACAAACCCAGAAGTTGAATTGCTGGGCCAAAGGATATATGCACATTTAATCGAAGTACTGCCGAATTGCACACCAGAGTGGATATGCTTGTGTCCATTCCCAACACCACCGTAGGAGATGTCCTGTATTGCCACATCCATTTCTACAATTTAATGCTAGCCAGCCTTCCAATTTTTGCTAATCTGATAAGTATACAGTAATACCTCCCTGTTGTTTTAGTTTGCATTTCTTTTTTGGGGGGGAGGGCATTATCTTTTTTTGTTATTATAAAGATGTAGGGTACAATTCAGGGTTAGGTATACAAACATTGATTATGCAGGTACCCTTGTTGATGAGGTATGCCCCTCCCTCCCCTAGCAGTTTCCCTCATTAGTTTGCATTTCTATACATACAAATGAGCTTGGGCATATTTTTATATGTCTGTTGGACTTCCTATTCTGTATATTTCCAG
>CAUYQG010093203.1:0-14366 GCA_963574415.1 Tarsius wallacei
GAGTGGATTACCTCTCCTTTTCCTATATTTACTGTTGTTTCGGTGGTCCAGGGGCATAGTTGAGTCCCAGTTGCTCCCTGAACCAGTTTGTTTATTTTGGAGAGGACTGCTATATTTTTGAAGGACCGAATGCATTGCCCCCATATCCACTAAGAAATGAACAGGTTTACCCCCTACCATAAGTTTGACCCTGGGCTCCAGGGAGGTATTAACAGAGCCCCAGCCCCATCAGTTAGTTTGTAACTGGAGTACTGGAGTTGGCTGCTGCGGCCTCGGTGGGTGTGAGCACCCTTGTGGGCTGGAGGGGCACTCTCTCGGCTGTGGTGGCTTGTCTGGGCAGTCCTTTTTCCAATGTTCCGGTTTCTTGCAGTATGCACACTGGTCTCTGCCTGAGGGGGGCCTTCTCCCAGTACCTTTTCCTTTGCAGTTCCCTGTTCGCTGTGTTGGCCTAGCTTCCTCCAAAGCCACAACCACTACTTTAGCCATTTTCTTTGCCTGTCTATCCTCAAGAAAATCTCTGCTATTATATACCTTTTGAGCTACCTCTGTTAGTTCTGACAAACTTTTCCCTTCAAATCCTTAAATTTTCTGCAATTTCTTTCTTATATCAGGGGCCAACTGGGAGACAAAGGCTATGACTAATGCTCTCCGATTTCCTGAAGCCTCTGGGTCTATCGGGGTATACGTCCGATAGGCCTCCATGAGGTGTTCCAGAAAAGCTGTGGGAGATTTCTGTGGGCCTTGAGTAACTTCACTCACCTTAGACAAATTTGCGGGGTGCCTAGCAGCGGCCCAGAGACCCCCCCAACAGAGTCTGGTGAAAGGTGGTGAGACGCTCCCTACCATGATCAGTGTTAGGGTCCCAGTTCAGCCTGTCAGAGGGGAAGACATGCTCCAAGCACGCATGCTCTGCTGGCCTGCCATCAGGTCCCAGGATCAACTTTTTTGCTTCCTGCTGAATCTGTTCCCTTTCTTCTGAGGTGAAAAGGACCTGGAGGAACTGTTGGCAATCATCCCACGTGGGTTGGTAAGTGAAGAAAGTCGTTTCTAGGAGAGATATGAGACCCTGGGGTCTTTCGGAGAACGACAGGTTCTGATTTTTCCAGTGGTAAAGGTCACTAGTAGAAAAAGGGACATAGACCATAAAGGGCTGGGCTCCCGTCCCACCTGCATCCAACTCAGGCGCCTGTCGCAGAGGGAGGATTGCTGGTGTTCCTGAGGTTCTGGAGGTTGAGTCTGGACTCATTGGCTGGTGGGGAACTGTTGGACCCTCCACGGAAGACAGAGGGAGAGTGGGGTAGAGGGGCTGGTGAGAAGAACCACTTCTGGTGAGTGCTGGACTAGGAATTTCCTGTGCCCTTTGCCCTCGACCTGCCCCAGGATATGGCGGGGGAGTCTCATCATCCTCCGGCGGGTGTTGGAGGACTGGAGGCTTAACTGTGGGAGTCTCCTGTAGGACTAAAACATGAGAGGAGTTAGTTTTCTTTTCAGCCTTTTTCATCCATGGTGGCTGTTGCATGACGAGAAGGTACCAGGCAGTGATGTACGGGATCTGGTCCAGGTGGAGCTGATAGATGATCTGCTGGACCTTTTCCACTACTGTGGGGTCAAAGGTTCCCTCCGATGGCCAGTTACAGTTAGAGAAAGTCAGCCATTCAAGGGAGCAAAAAGTGGTTAGTTTACCTTTATTTACCTGGTTGCCTGATTGCTGTGCAGCATTCTGAAAATCCTTAAAATGGCATAAGACCAGTTGTAAAGGGGTGTTAGACTTAGAGCTTTGCTGCCCCATGACATCGATTGCAATAACAGAAACGACAGTTACAAGCAAAAAGCACAGTGAAACAAGAACAAAGATTGGACAGACAGACCTGATTGCCCAAGGGCAAAACCAAGGGATCCAGTGAGGTCTCACTGGGACCCTGGACTCAGGAATTAGCACTGCGTTCAGCTTTCCTGGAGGTCCAAACAGAAGTGCACATAAACAGAACAGGAGCCTGACTTACCTCTCTGAGGGCTCCGGGGGTGTTGTGAGTCTGCCAGGGACAGCGAACACCGAGCCCGTCTGGCAGTCAGCCACCTCAGAGTCCGTAGGGCACCAGGCCCATCCAACAGTCAGCCACTCTAGTGCTAACGAGCACCGAGCCTGTCCGACAGTCGGCTGCCCGAGAATCCATGTGACACCAGGCCCGTCCAGCAGTCAGCCACTTGGGTGCTCGTGAGTTTACAGGCTAACAGGCTCACAAGGCCAGTCAGTTTAAAGGACCATGAATTAAGCACTTGGGATCCCAGCGAGCCCCCAAATGAAGTAGGGTCTGAGTGCTTAATTCACAACACCGACGTGCAGTTGAATAAGGGAGAGGTTTATTAGCCGAGGTTCAGCCGGCAATCGCTCATTAGACATGCAAGTCCTAAGACAAGGGACCCGCTCTGCAGCAGAGGTCGCCTTTAAATAGGCCAAAGCCCACCAAGACTACAAGCCCGCCAAAATATAAACAGGACAAAGCCCACCAAAATTCTAACAGGACAAAGCCCACCAAAATTTTTAAGTCTTTGGTATCTCTTAAAAAGCGTACCAACTCTTTAAGAGAGGGCAGTGCCCACCAGCAGCATCCTGGTAGCCTAGATAACAAGACAATCATGCAACGCCAGCAGGGTTTACAGAAGCAGAGAAAGCTAGTTAGGCAATTAAGCATAGCCAGCAGGAGCTACTTTCAGTTTCTCTAAGGAATGACAAGCTAACTATGTGAAAGTTTAGAGAATATTTTCGTTAAATGGTTGTTACACACATATACGCATTTTCCCATTTCACAGGAGGAGTCATGCGATTTTAGTGTCAATGTATTTATTTGCTCTGAATCACAGGGAAAAAAAACCCTAAATATGCCTCTGGGCATTATCCTTTGCCAGACCACCTAAAAAATCCAGAATCAAAAAGGTTTTTGCTAGAGAATATAATTGCGGGTATTTGAGGCTGGCAAAGGTATTGGAGAGGGGAGAATGAGAGACGGTTAAGAAATACAAAATTATAGCTGGATAAAAGAAATGAGATCTGGTGTTCTACAGCACTGTAGGGTAAATGTATTAACTATAATTTATTGTATATTGTGAAATGCTAAAAGAGAAGATTTTGAATGTTCACAACACAAAGAAATGATAAATATTTAAGGTGGTGAATTTTCTAATTATCTTGACTTGGTCATTTCACATTGTGTATATGTATTGATATATCACACTGTATGCCATAATTATGTACAATATAAAAGAAAGGTCTTGAAATTCTGAGAGTCAAGAGCTACTTACCTTGGGTTTGTTGAAGATTATTAGACTAAATACCAGTCAAACACAAGGCAAAGCTTATAGATCCCACTTCCTCTGCTTGGGTGTGAGTAGTGTGGAGAGGTGAGGGCTTAACTTGCAAAGAACTATGAATGATACTGTGATATGGAGGGATTGAACCCAAATAAACTGTGGTCAAAACTTCTTCTTTTGAACCACACACCATAAGATTATTACTTTTTGGTAAAACTCCACAAGCAAATCTGACTTCTGTTTTCCATACATTGCATCCAACTGGCCTGACTGGAAGACTCCCAAGGTCTGAAAGCATAAGCACACTGATTTAATTTTTAGTTAAAGTGTCATTTGCAACTCCCCACTAGAAAGGTGCTGGAAGATAAAAGTTTGGAGCTATAGCTATAATCTGAAATGTTAGGGGATTTATTAAAATTGTATAAATTGTTGCCTCATTCCATGCTTTGGTTATTTTAAAACGATGTCATTATTTCTTAACTCTCAAATAAGAGCCACTTTTACATAACATTTAGGGTACACTGTTTAGAATAGGATCCATGAAGAGTCAACACACAATTCAATCATTGTAATGTTATTAAATTTAAAATTTCAGAGTTGTAGAAGAAGACAGTTATACAATTGATCTCTATAGATATTATTTTTGATTAAAACTATCTTTCTGTATATGGTAAAGGAAATTAGTAGCTGGGCCAGGGTAGGGGATTTTTTTTAAAGTTTGTATATGAACAGAAATGTAATTAACACTTCCAATGAGATGCTAAGCAGTCAAATCTGGATACCAGCAAATCGAAATTCTGAAATCCTTGGTTGCCCCATAGTGGGTTCAGGGCAAGATAAAAACAGCAAAAGTAATTAGTGACAAGGCCAAAGTGATGTGGTTAAAGCTAGGTTACCCTCGACTGGGGTTGAATGCCTGAAAATTTTAACATCTACAAGATTCAAGACTAGATTCAAGTGAGTATGAAGAGGAGAAATCAATAAGGAGACCATCTGTAGCTGAAAGAAAATTCAGACACAGAAACTTATTATTTACCATTGCAGAGTCATCACCTCAGTTTCCTGAAGTCAAATGCCCTTCAACATGACTTTGCGGGAACACTATTTTGGTCAGGACTGTGGAACTCCTCGGTCTGTCCTTGTCTGCATTCTTTGCAGGCTCTTTCTATTGGAAGCAGCCAGTGCATTTACTCACAGCCTTTCTCCTTCAGAGAAACTTATTCACCCAATATCTTTTCAAAGGTTTTTATAATTCATGCTTTAGGGTCTCTCTATTACACTGAATTATGAAATACTTCACATTTCAGCAAAATTACAACTCATTTAAATCAAAATTTAGAAAAATTGGCCTGGTTTGGCACCTCTACCTCCCTCTTCCCACCTGGCCTCAATGCCCTATGTCACACATCTATTTTTAAAACGTTGCAGTAAAGTTTGCTAAGCACATCCACAGCACAAAAACATTAGGAACAAATGTTTTCCCCAATGAAGAGGAAGAAATTGTTTTAGAACACTTTAGCACAGACATTAATATGCTCTTTACCCACTGAAAATAGCTCCTGTTGAAAGGAAAATAAGGAGGGCACTTGTGAATTAGAGACTGGCAAACTCCCCCAAATAGTGTGTCTAGAGACTGAGAATTTGTTCAGGCCTTGAACAGCGTATCTGCCCTAACCCCCTTTCTTGCTTTGGTTGAGAGTTCTGTGTTTCATATCTCTTAGCAAATGGTTAGCACTGATTTGCAGATTTATTAATGAAGTGCTCTGTTGAAGACTTAAATAAAGCATTAAGGGTTTCATTGTTTCACCTTCAATTTTCCAGGAGCTCACACACACATTTTTACATTTAACTAATTATTGCCTGTTATCTAATTGTTTCAAGTGTGTGTATGAGTCTATGTACAAGTGTGTTCATGCATGAATGTATGTATATCTAAGTATCTAAACTTTCCAGGACATCATACACTGCTTGGTGGCATGGTTTACTTCTTAAACCTCTCTGAGTTCCCTGCAGTAGCTAAAAGAAATAGTAGCGTTAATTAAGAGCATGAATGTCCAGCCAGGCATTGATGCTCTGAGTTTGAACCTTGGCTCCGTCGCCTACTAGGTTTGTTCCTTTGGAAGGTTATTCATTTTCAGTTTTCTCATCAGTTGTCATGATGAGTAAAGCATTTAAACTTAATGCCTAATACAACCAGGGAGAGATGAGTGAGGTACTTGCCTCAAGAACAAAATTTAAAGGACATCAAAAAACTTAGCAATCAAGATAAATAACAAGTTAATGCAATGTTTTAAAAAATATAAATGCTAGTGTTGTTTAAAGTGTTGATTTGAGTCCACAGTTGAATTCTTAGGGTCTACAATTACCTCCAAGTCTAAAGACAAGAACGCTATTTTATGCATTTGTAGCCATTAAGGCAAAATACATACATTCATCTTCCCTGAAAAAGCGTTGGTAGCTTCTAAAAGTAAAAGCTGATACCCAAAATTATTGAGTCAATGGTTCCATTTAAACACCAAACAGATGCAGAGTCACTGGGGATGCTCAGACATATGTGTTATTTCTTTTGAAAACCTTTTAATATTAGTGCAGATAAATCCTGAGGTGTTCCCTTGCAATTGTGCTTGGTTTTTTCCTGTTTATAATTGAAAACATATATAATTTCACCCTGGTAATTTTTCTAATTAGTCTTTCCCCAAACAGTGCTAAATCATAGACAATGACAACCAGAGGCATTGTTATCCCTGGACTCATATCAAAAATCCTGGATCATAGATTGGCAACAGCATATGAGTAGGTTCTCTCATCACACTGTGATTTTAGAATGTGTCACTGTTAGCAGGATAAGAGCACCCCCATTCAACCTCACCCCATCCTCCTTAAGCCAGACTGCCTTTCCCCCTCTCCTTTCTTCAGGGAAAATTAAATGAAGACAGCTAACGAGCAGTTTTATTTTCTTTCAGCAAAGGTCAGCAATCCCACAGCAGCAAATTAATCCCAATTAGTAATGATATTTTGTCTTGATAAATGGTGACACATTTGATTTACTGTGTTTCCAGGATGCAGGCAGCAAATGTTAATGATTTGGTTTGCTGGGAATTTATACTCTTGCTCATTTCCCATTTGCTGATCAGTTGCGGCTCGTGAAGCCTTGGCTGCTTCAACTAATGAACTGAGGGCCTCGCAGGAATAATGGTGTGTTCCGCAGACCTCATTTTTTTTTTCATGCCATCTGTAGAAATGCAAGCTCCTCTCAGAAAATATCTCTGGCAGCCAGGAAGGAGCGATTATGATCATATCAATGTCACTTGTAATTTGTATTTCACTTGTTTAATGGCATCCCCAATAAATGAAGCTTTCTGTAGAGAACAAAACTAATTATAGCACGTGTATATATGTGCATGTGTTAGTGTGTGATGGAGAAAATTCACGAATAGAAACATATCTAGACTTTCCTCATTTCCTTAAAATATTCTGATAGCAGTGATGCAGTTTACATAATGATTTATCTGCCCAGCTGGTATGGTTTTAAATTAGACCAGTGAGGATGTTTACTTGAGGTCTTCTTCACTGAGCATGCCATTCTTTTATTTGCAATAAATGCAGATGTAAGTCAAATATTTTCTCATTTTTTTACCCCCAGGTTCTCACCTTGATAGGTCAGTACTTTGAGGATTGCCAGAGGCACTGTAGGTTCCTCACAAAGGCTGCCAGAGATGTCCCTTGAGGCTGTGCAAGGCAGACTATGGGTGATTCTGGGACTGGCACTTGCCTTCTAAGCATCACCAAAAATGCAAAACAACAGCCTTGGGGAACGTTGGCTCTTCTACCTCTGAAAGGCTGATGTGTCTTTCACACATTGTAGGTAGTCTTTGCTACAGAAAACTAATATGATTGTCTGTAACTCCAGGCAGGCTGGTCTCCTAGTTGTTTACATGACACAGTAAGAATGAAATATGAGGGATCATTACCCATCCTCATTGAAAATCTGGAAATGTTAGAAGCCCCATTTAGAATCTCCTTCAGGGAAGTGGATGTTTTCCTCTCATTCTTAATCATTGTTCTTACTATCAACTAATATGAAACCAATAAACTTTACTCATCTTGCTTACGGGGACATGTGTTATTACGGTAAATTACTGGATCCACATTATGCATCTTCCACTCTCCTTTCCCTTCCTGAGGCCTCTGTTCTGCTTCTCTATCCCTGACCCAATCTGTAGGCATTTCACTCTGGAATGAAGTTGACATTCTCTGCTGTCTCTGGGATGCAAACAGTTGGGGGATATTTGGCTGTTTACTTCATCAAAGGTAATTTTAGACTGGTGCAGAAAGACATATTCACAAGATATATATATTTTTTTTGCCAGACAACTTGCCTATTTCAGTAATGTGCTCTTTTCTTCAGAGTTAATTTTTTTCATATTCTTCCCAAAGTCCAGTAGAGCAATAGTTCCTTGTATGAGTCCAGGTCTTCAAACATCGCGATGGAATTAAATGTATTATGATTTCACAAGGAGAAATGTCTGTGTGGAAAAAAATATATACATAGGGTTTCAGAAAGACTAGGAGTGTCCTACGCTATTCTAATGCCAGTGTTTTAAAGTTTCTCTCATAGTGAACATGACATAGGATGGACTTATATTCTCCAGTTTCATTGCTGTACCAAGATAAAGCATTTGTCTCTCCATGCTAATTTCCAGTGGGAATACCATATATTCTGGAAGATAAGAGCAGAGAGGAAGATTGAGGATTTAATCCTCAACCTTAGGTTTGTGACAGAAATGTACATTTAACCAAAGTACTTTCATACACATTATTGCTTTTGATTATGACAACAAAGACAGTCAGTATTATTCCTATCAAAAACAATACCCTGAAGTAACCCATGAGGAAACATCAAAAGTTCTTTTGAGGGACATTTTACAAAACAATTGGCTTATATACTTCAAAAATGTTAGGGAGATGAAAGACAAAGACTGAGAAATGATTCCAGATTAAAAGAGATTTAAGACACATGACAGTTAAATACAACACAAGATCCTGGATTGGATCCTAACCTAGACTTCCTGATTCCACAAAGAACAAATTTCTCTAAAGGGCACTTTAGAACAATTGGCAAAGTCTGAATAATTCCTCTTAGGATAAACAGTGTTGTTTCAAAATTAATTTCCTGATTTTTGTAATTATGTCTGTGTATGTAAGAGAGTATGTCTGCTTTTAGGATATATACACCGATGGATTTAGGGGAAGCAGGGCATCATGTCCATATCCTACTCCCAAATGGTTTGAAAAAATGTTACATATATAGAGAATGTCAAACCAAAAGTGATTTTTTTAAAGTTAATATTTGAGGAATATGGTTGAAAGGTATATAGTGCATGTAAGATGATTGATTGTACTATTTTTGTAACTTTTGGCAAGTCTGAAATTATTTTGAGATAAAAAATTTAAAAATGATACCCTAAAAATTTGATATAGCAAGGCAGCTTCCCTGTCCCATTTTACAGATGGCCAAATTTGGCTCGGGGAAGTAAAAAAAGTGCCCTGACTTCGTTCACACAATAGATCAGTATTAGACTCTAAACATGAACCCAGACTTTCCTCCAATCCCTGTGATCTGTTCACAGACTAAACACATCATCCCTAGGCACATGGGAGCAGCAACATCACACAATGACTTGGCTCTGGAGTTCACAGCTCTGTCTCCCTAGTTTTACTCTCATGATGCCTTCGTCCATATGGTACATTATTTCATATTAACATAGCTCAGAGAGAGAGAAGCTTGTTCTTGTTTTAGTGAAATGTTTCAAGTATAGATTCGATCGCTTTAACAAGTCAAATTGTGGTTAGTTCACTCATTCATCTCTACCTGCAGATATTCCTGTCTTTTGATGAAGGGAATTTTCAGATCCTTAGGCTGAAGAGTCATATCAGCTGTGCCCTTGGTCCTGCTCTGACCATGAGCCTGAGTACCAAAACACCTGACACTGTTTTATTTCTTAAAGTTATCTTCCTTCTTCATATTCTGATTTTGGCATGTCTTATTTCCTTATGTTTAAATCTCTGTTTTTGTTTCCTTTCTTGTATTCTTTGTTCTTCAAGTCCAATTTACTCTGACAATCTTCCTATGGATTTAACTCTTGTTACCTAAATCCCAGTCTCCAGGAATAGACTCATCTCCTGGACCTGCCTGGACCTGCCTGGACCCTCTGCTCCTAATTCTGGGAAGTGTTAATCAATATTTTAGGACCCAGATATTTCTTGTTTGATGGGCTTTCCAAAGACCAAGTCTTCATTATAATTGCCATGCCCTTGATTTCATAATATGCCTCAAGCAAAGTCTGTTTTAATGTGACCCTCTTGTTGGAGGGCTGAATTTGCATCTTATTCCTTTTTTCATTAAAGTTCAGCTTCAGTTCCACATATCCATTAAAATCTTCCTTGGCCACCCTGTCTATATGACATCTCCTAGTCAAATGCCTTAGTAAATATGTCTCTCCTACATATTACACATCATCTTAGGTTGTTAGTACCATTCTCCTGCATGATGCTTACTCTCCATAGTCTGGGGGACAATGTGTTTTAGAGGAGAGTTATACTGAGGAGACAATTTTTCTCCTAACTTACTGTACAAGCCAGTTAATACCTCTGGACCTTATATTAAATATCTGTGAGGAGAGAGACTTTGATTAAAGTCTCTACGATTTCTATTAGTGCCACTATTGTGAAACTTTGGTCTATATGGTGTCAAATAGCAAACATAATGTAAGCGTTTGATAATGTGATTCTGACCTCACAAGGGGCTTATAATTATCGAGGGTCAGGTATGTCTCCTAGGAAGACATTAGAGACCCCACTCTGAGCCCCATTATTTCCTCTCCTCTATTCTCTGCTCCATCCCTGCAGAATTCTGCTAGAATGAGAAGTACTTTTTATCGAAGGAGTTAGCACTTGATAATAAATGCTTCCATCTTTTAGGTAACATTAATAGCTAATATTTAATGAGTGCTTACTAAGTGTCAAGAACTGTTTTAAGAATATTTCATTTAATCCTTATAACAATCTTAAGAGGTCGAGAGATCACCTTTAGATTAACTCCTTATCTTAGAGATAAGATTAAGTAACTTCTCCATGGTAAGTATCAGAGAAAAGATTAGAGAACAAAGGACCTTGTTCTATGGTCCATGTTTTTAAAGATTGAGCCATATTTCCTCTTGATGATAAAATTAAGATTTCAAAAGAGTCTTCAGTCACCTAACCAAAAAGAAAGAGCAAACTGTGTGCACCTGAGATACTGTGGTGCTGTATTAAATCTAGCATTTGGGGAGCAGATAAGGGAATTGGCTTCTCCTAGCTCATCTTGTAGAGCAGCTCTATATTCCACAAGCCCAAAAGCCAGGTTCTAAGTGGTTCATTCATTAAGGATTTTCACTCATAACTTTATGGTTGAGGTAACACCAACTGCAAAGCTGAAAGTTGTATGAGGGGAGCTTTCTAAGAGACAACACCAAAATGAAATGTGTCATTTAGTATGTTTTAACTAGATCTTTCTGTAAGAATGTCCCTGATGTTCTCGTGGCTTTTCAATTCTATACAACAAAAGCTACCGGAACTTATTAAAGTGATGTCTACAACACTATTTGATAAAAGATGAGTAAATTCCTGTAAGCTTTTCAAAAATGTCTCCAACTACCCCCCCACCACTGACAACAAAAAAATAATGAAATGAATGTATAGAGAGCTAAAAATGACTTTTGAAAAATGTTGTTCAAAAAGGAAATATTGTTTAGTGGATAAATACTGTTTAGTACATATACCACTTCCTATTTTCTTTCTCCTTTCTTCTGGTCATATTTTTAGGACTGCAGCCCAGCTGACAAGGTGGATTAAAATATGAGTCTACTATATCATTAAGTCAGTGTAATAGACATACGCATGTTGAAACCAGTATTGCTGGGCCACTCTGGTTGGAATATGCACCACAGTGCAATAGCTTCTCTGTTTGGCCCCTTACCACTGGCTTCTGAAGACCTCAGTAGAGGACTCTCTATTTTCCTGATTATTCTGGATGACAATAGTTGTACTATTCTTCAAAGTTAGCAATGTAAAGAAGAAATAAAGAATCTTACATTGTATTTTGAGATTGTTTTGTATGGTTTGTAGCCAAATTTATAAAGAGCAAAAGAAGCAAGTATCAATAAAAAATAAAAATGTTTCACCATTTTTACTTTAAAGCACTAAAAAACTAAATCTATTAGGATTTTGTGTGTAGGTAGGACAAGGGAATAGGGAAGACAAGTTGCCAAGTGAAATGGTATATCTGTATAGAAATTGAAGCCTACAAACATGTTCACAAGAACTGCAGCTAGATAAGCAAAGGTTGCCTGAAAATGCTATTTCTAAATATAGCTTTAATCATATTGACTTGGAAGAGAAATGACATAAAAAGTGATGAAATCAAAATAAGGCAATTTATACCATGAAGAAACTTGAGCTATAATGATTTCTGAAACAGATGTTATGAAGAAAAAAATTGTATAACTTTTAAAGCTGTACTATTATATTTAAGAAAAATGAAAATTATGTAAGAGGCCTATGGCAATTTGCAAAATATCAAGAGCAAAGTGTTTAGTAAAGTAATTCTATTACATCTTAGTGCTAGACTTTTTGGAAGGCAAGAATGGTTGAATGATAATGGAGAGTGGTTACTAATGCTACATATCCTATTGGTAGAAGATTATGGGCTTTATGGAGCTGGGAATCAGGAACTCATTCAACAGACTAGTTTTATTACCTTAGCTGCTTAGACATGAAGTAAATCTACTAGAAAAGCTCAAGTAGTGTTTTGGGATGTAAGTCAAAAAGCAGAATTGAGTTACCTTAGAGTTAGGAGCAATAGGCAAAAAATAACACACCCTATCTTTAAACTATAAACACTAGATTTTATGCTGACCTGTAAGAACTAAAGTAGTTATTACAGACTTGAAGTGAAAACAGCAGACAGAACAGATTCTTGAGAGGTTGTGAACCTTGATTTCTTTTTCTCCTTCATTCTCAGATAAATCGGGTTATGATTTTGTCAATACGTCTCAATTAATTCTAGATTATAAATGTATTTATAAAATGTCCACTCCTATTGCTTTAATGCAGGTCTTCATGACCAGTTGCCTGGAGTATTACATGATTGTCCAAAATTATGTAACAGTGTGCTGATGATGACTGCGGGTCATGAACCCAAATAATGTAATGACTGTAATCCTCTATACCTAAGCTATATTAAAATAATTAAAATGGTAAGTCACTTTGGAAAGTAGTTTGGCAATTCCTTAAAAAATTAAAAATAGATTTACCATATAACCCAGAAATTTTACTTTTAACTCTTCACTCTAGGAAAATTTAAAAATATGTCAACATAAAAATCTGTACACAAATTTTGATAATAGCATAATTTTTAATAGTTAAAAAGTAGAAACAATCCCCATGTCCACCAATGAATACATATGGTATATTTATTCAATGGAATAGTACTCAGTCATTTAAAAGAATGAAGTTCAGATACATGCTACAGCCTGGATGAACCTTAAAAATATGTTAAGGAAAAGAAGCCAGATACAAAATCCACTTATTACAAAAGTTCATGTACATAAAGTATCCAGAATAGACAAAACTATAGAGACAAAAAACAGTTTAGTAGTTGTCTAGTGCTGGGGGAGGAGGGTGCTGCAGAGTGGGGATTTCTAATGGATATGGATTTTCTTTTGTAGGTGAAAAAATATTCTAAAGTTAGATAGTGGTGATAATTAAAAAACTCTGTGAATACTCGTATACTAAAAATAAACTGCAAACTTTACTGAAAATAAACTATACAATTTAAATGGGACAATTGTATGATATTTGAATCATACTTCAATAAGACTGTTAAAAATAACAATAATAATCAATAGACTTCTACCTCCATCCAGGAACAAGAGATGCAAAATGTTGGTAGGGGGGTCTCACTAATTAGAAAGCAGAAGATGGATCAACTACAAAATTATAGTTTTTCTTTTTATTCAATACAGAACCTAAGTGAATATAGTTTATCCTGGCCCTATAAGAGACCGGATGTTACTAGAGAAACGAGCAGTTTGAAATCCAAAGAAATATCCCCTCCAATAAGAGGTGAGGTACTGAGTCAACTGTGGTAGAGGAAAGGGGGAAGAAGTGCTTGGTGCAATACAAGTGGGTAAAAGAAAACTAGCTAAAAGTTTTAAAGAAACACAAAAGGGAAAATATGAGACAGGGAGAAAATATAGAAACCTAGGAACAAGAGACACAAAAGCAGTTGATCTTCTTCACAGGACCTTCTCTTCATTGACCTCCATCAAGTACTCAAAAGAATGATTGAGTACAGGAAAGTTGACTGGAGAGAGAGTCCCTCCTTGCTATAGATTTGGATGAAGAGAGTGACTACCACTGTCAGAAAGCATAGAGGGGAGTCAGGAAGATGGCAGCCGAGCCAGTTGGACTGTGCAAGTCCCAGTGTGAGAGTGAGTGAGTATAAGGAAAGTTTTGTGTATGTGCTGGTGAGTGACTGGTCATGTGAGTGGCTGTCTGAGTGAGAGCTAGGGAGCTAGCAGCCGGGGCTCTCCTGGTGCAGTGGCTGGTGCCACAGATGCTGGGCTTAGACCATAGAATTCCCTGAATGCAGAAGCCAAGTGCCATTTAAAAAAAATCAACAAAACACTTCTTGGGAAGAAAATACTGGGAGACACTGACTAAGTGGGGGCTCGTGAGCAAGTGGCCAGGGCCCTGGTCCAACAGGTGGTGCTGCAGCTTCTCTGCTTGGTCCCTGGCTCTTCCCAGGTTGCAGAAGCTTAGCACCTTATTTTTTTAATGGACAAAAGTTTTCCTGTGAAGAAGCAGAGGGGAGAGACTACTGCCCCAGGCTCTGCCTCACCACTGCAGCAGGAAAGATTGCTGGTTCCAGGTTTTGCCTCACCACTTCAGTGACTGGCAGAGCACTGGCAGCAGGGAACGTGGAGGGAGTCCAGAGGCAAAGTACCACAGAAGAG
>CAUYQG010093205.1:0-17881 GCA_963574415.1 Tarsius wallacei
TGGATTGCCTGAGCCCACGGGTTCGAGACCCGCCTGGGCAGGCGAAACCTCATCTCTACAATAAATCAAAAAAATTAGCCGGGCGTGGTAGCGCATGCCTGTAGTTCCGGCTACTCAGAAGGCTGAGGTGGAAGGATCGCCGGAGCCCAGCAGGTCAAGGCTGCGGTGGCCGGAAGCAGCCACTGCACTCCAGTCTGGGCGATGGAGTGAGACACCAACTCAAAAAAAAAAAAAAAAGAAAAAGAAAACACACACATATATCGACCCAAATATCAAAAGGAAACCAACCAACAAACAACAACAGCAGGTCCTATAAGAACCTCATGACAGGGATAAACTCTCACATCTCAATAATTAGCCTGAATGTGAATGGACTGAATGCACCACTGAAAAACACAGAACAGAAAAATGGATAAAAAATAAACGATGCAACAATCTGCTGTCTTCAGGAGACTCATCTCACCAAAATGGAGACTCACAGACTCAAAGTAAGAGGATGGAAAACAAATTATTAGGCAAACAAAACACAAAAGAAAGCAGCAGTTGTGATCTTAATATCAGACAAAATATCCTTTAAGTTATTAAATTTAAAAAGATATGGAAGATCACCACATAATGATGAAAGATTCAATTCATCAACAAGAAATATCCATCCTAAACATATGTGCATGCAACATAGGAGCATCAACCTTTATAAAGCAACTTCTAGGTAAACTAAAAAAAGACATTGACTCAAACTTTATCATAGCTGGGAACTTAAATACCCCCAAAACAACCCTAGATAGATTATTGAAGCAAAAAATCAACAAGGAGATCTGGAAACTCAACTTGACGCTTGATCAAATGGACTCAACAACCACAGAATATACATTCTACCCACCACCACATGGAATGTACTCCCAGATTGGCCACATCCTTGGACATAAATCAAGCATAAACAAATTCCATGAGACCAAAATACTGCCATGCACCTTCTCAGACCACAGTGGAATAAAAATAAATATCAACACCAACAAAGCTACCCCCAAACTCACAAAGACATGGGGCTGAACAACCCCTGGGTCAACACAGAAGTCAAAGAAAAAATTAAAAGATTAATGGAAACAAATGAAAATAAAGACACATCTTACCAAAACCTCTGGGATATCATGAAAGCAATACTGAAAGGGGAA
Organism: Tarsius wallacei; assembly: GCA_963574415.1. Classification (NCBI taxonomy): domain Eukaryota; kingdom Metazoa; phylum Chordata; class Mammalia; order Primates; family Tarsiidae; genus Tarsius; species Tarsius wallacei. Next base: position 1,173 of record CAUYQG010093205.1, read on the forward strand.
TTCATTTCTTTATGAACACACATCAAGAAAATGGAAAGATCACAACAGCCTAACAAATCAGCTAAGGGAACTGGAAAAAGAAGACCACCAAAACCCAAACTTCAGCAGAAGAATCAAGATCACCACAGTAAAAGCCCAAATACAGGACATAGAAGACAAAAATATCATAGAAAAAAATCAAAAGCTGGTTCTTTGAAAGAATAAACAAGATTGATGGACCCCTATCCAGATTGACCAAGAAAAAGTGTGAAAAACCCAGATAAACATAATCAGAAATGCAAAAGATCAAATCACAATAGACTCTGAAGAAATACAAAAAATTATCAGATTACCTGTATAGAAACAAATTTGATAACCTAAATGAAATAGAGGACTTTCTGACATCACACAACCTCACAAGGTTGAAACAAGAAGAAATTGAGACTTTAAATAGACCAATAACAACCCAGGAAATAGACTCCCTCATAAGAAAACTACCCACAAAAAAAAAAAGTCCTGGACCAGATGGCTTTCCAGTGGAATTCTACAAAACATGCAAGGAAGAGCTGATCCCAATCCTACTGAAAGTAATCCAAGCAACCTAGAAAGACAGATCTCTCCCACAATCATTTTATGAAGCTAGCATCACACTGATACCCAAGGTAGATAACGATCAAACAAAGAAAGAGAGCTATAGGTCAATATCCCTGATGAACGAAGATGAAAAAATACTCAACAAAATTCTAGCAAATCAGGTCCAACAATACATCTCAAAAATCATCCACCATGACCAAGTAGGCTTCATCCCTGGGATACAGAGCTGGTTCAACATTCGCAAGGCCATAAATGTAATTATGTACATCAACAGATGTAAAAATAGGAATCACATGATTATATCACTATAGGCAGAAAAAAGCTTTCAATAAAATCCAGAATCCCTTCTTGATAAAAACCCCTGAACATCTAGGCTTAGAGGGAACATACCTAAAAATAGTATGAGTCATTTACAATAAATCCACGGACAACATATTGCTAAATGGACAAAAATTGGAAGCATTTCTCCTGAAACCCAGTACAAGACAAAGCTACCCACTTTCACACCTCTTGTTCAACACAGTGTTGGAAGTCCTAGCTAGAGCAATCAGACAAGAGAAGAAAATCAGGGGTATCCAAGTATGGAAAGAGGAAGTCAACTATCCCTCTTTGCTGATGATATGATTCTATACCTCAAAATTTCAAGGGAATCTATCAAAAACCTTCTTCCACTGCTAAAGAACTTTGGCAAAGTTGCAGGGTACAAAACCAATATACAAAAGACAGTAGCATTCTTATACACCAGCAACAAACAGGCAGAGAACCAAATAAAAAGCACAATCCCATTCACAATAACAACAAAAAAATGAAATACCTCACATTCTTCCTTACCCAAGAAAGGAACGACCTTTACAACAAAAACTTTGAAGCATTGCTCAAAGAAACCAAAGATGACACAAACAAATGGAAAAATATTCCATGCTCATGGATAGGAAGAATCAACATTGTTAAGATGTCCCTCCTACCCAAGGCAAACTACAGATTCAATGCAATACCCATTAAATTACCAGCAGCATTCTTCTCAGACCTGGAAACAACAATACAGTAATTCATATGGAATCAGAAACGACCACAAATAGCCAAACAATCCTCAGCAAAAGAAACAAAACAGGCCAGGCTTGGTGGCTCAGCCTGTAATCCCGTGCCTTGGGAGGCTGAGGTGAGTGGATTGCCTGAGCCCGCGAGTTCGAGACCCGCCTGGGCAACTTGGCGAGACCTCATCTCTACAATAATCAAAAATTAGCCGGGCGTAGTATCGTGTGCCTGTAGTTCCAGCTACTTGGAAGGCTGAGGAGGAAGGATCGCTGGAGCCCAGCAGGTAGAGGCTGCGGTGGCCGGCAGCGGCCACTGCACTCCAGTCTGGGCAACAGAGTGAGACTCCAACTCAAAAAAAAAAAAAAAAAAGAAACAAAACAGGAGGTATCACACTTTCAGACTTTAAACTTTATTATAAGGCTACTACAATCAAAAATGCCTAATATTGGTACAAAAACGGATATAGACCAATGGCAAGGGATAGAGATTCCAGAAGCAAAGCCTCAATTTCGCAAACAACTCATCTTCGACAAAGCCTCCACTAACAACCACTGGGGAGAGGAGAATTTATTCAGTAAATGGTGCTGAGAAAACTGGTTGACCACATGCAGAAGATTAAGACAAGACCCCTACCTATCACCTGACTCAAAAAACAACTCTAAATGGATCAAAGACCTAAACATAAAAGACACCCTCATTGAAATTGGAACTGGCAATCAATTCCTAATCAAAACCCCAAGTGCCCATGCCATAAGAGATAAGATAGACAAGTGGGATCTCATCAAACTGAAAAGCTTCTGCAAAGTGAAGAAACCATCAAGAGAACGGGGAGACAGCCCATAGACTGAGAAAAATATTTGTCAACTATATATCTAACAATGGCCTAACATCTAGGATCTACAAGGAACTCAGCATGCCGAAAAGAAAAAAACAAGCAGCCCCATTACAAAGTGAACAAAAGATATAAATAGACACTTCTCAAAAGAAGACATACAAGCAGCCAACAGATACATGAAAAAACGTTCAGCCTCACTAATCATCAAAGAAATGCAAATCAAAACCACAATGAGATCGCACCTAACTCCAGTCAGGATGGCCATCATCAATAACTCAAAAAACAACAGATGCTGGAGAGGTTTTGGGGAAAAGGGAACACTTCTACACTACTGGTGGGAATGTAAACTAGCACAACCTCTGTGGAAAACAGTGTGGTGATTCCTAAAAGATCTAAAATCGACCTCCCATAGAACCTAGCAATCCCACTTCTGGGAATATACCCAGAGGAATTCAAATCATTCTACAATAAAGGTACCTGCACACACGTTTATTGCAGCACTATTCACAATAGCAAAAACATGGAACCAACCATGCTGTCCATTGAAAGTAGACTGGATTAAAAAAATGTGGTAGGCTGGGCTCAGTGGTTCAGCCTGTAATCCCAGCACTTTGGGAGGCCGAGGCAAGTGGATTGCCTGAGCCCACGGGTTCAAGACCAGCCCGGGCAACTTGGTGAGACCTCGTCTCTACAATAAATCAAAAATTAGCTGGGCGTGGCACGCGCCTGTAGTTCCGGCTACTTGGCAGGCTGAGGCGGAAGGATCGCTGGAGCCCAGCAGGTCAACTCTGGGGTGCACTCCAGGCTGGGCAACAGAGTGAGACTACAACACAAAAAAAAAAATGTGGTACATATACACAATGGAATATTACGCAGCCATAAGGAAGGACAAAATTATGAACTTCACAGCAACTTGGATGAATTTAGAGTCCATAATACTCGGTGATCTATCATAGAAGCAAAGAACTGAGTACCATATGTTCTTACTCATAAGTGGACCCTAAACAATTAACTTAATATTATAAGAAAGGAATTGGCAGTAGTGGGAAACTGCCAGGGGAGGAAGTAGGGGGTGTGGGCACACTTCATCAATAACGGTACCTGATCTCAAACCAGGTGATGTAGAGAAAAAAATGAGGCCCAAACGTTACCTGTACAATGACCATTTGTATTCCTAACCCTGAATTGTACTCCACATCTTTTAAATAAAAGTTTTAAAAATAAAATAATACCAAAAGGGAAAAAAAAGACTTTCCAGGAGCAGAAAGCCTCACAGGATTAGCTACAAGACTCAAAAAAGGAGGAAAATCAGTCTTACTTGTGATCCAAAGGAATCAGTTTTAAAAACAAAAGCAATTAGGACTATTTGAAAATCAAAAAAAAAGATGAATTATTACAAAATAAATGTATAAAAGTCCATAGTGTTCTCAAATAAACTATAAAACATAAAAAGCAGATCTCATACTATATGTGTATATATGAGCAAGTGGAGGGTTATGCAGTTTGGGAAATAACTTAGCAAAAAAAATCAATATATCTGGAGAAGCTCGATGGGAGGAAAAACCCTTACCAGTCTTGACTTGATGCCCTCAGATCCATTTCTCAATCTTCCTCTGCTCTGGTCTTAATACAAAAGAATGACAACTCTAGGCTGCATTTTCCTAGTCCCTCCGTCAGCTTGTTCTGGCAGGACATGGTCATTGGAGGCGCTGCTGGGAGAGTAAATGTAGGAAAAGAAATCGGGGTATTTTGCCTCCTCCTTTTGTGCCTCAGGCAGCATCTTAAGTAGAAACTGTTTTCTCCATGGCTCCATCTGCCACTGGAAAAGCCTTTCAAGCATCTAGTTTCTGCCAGGTGACACAAGCCACCGGCACCAGCAACATTGTCTCCTTTCTGACCCTCCAGCCTAGAGTCGGAATTTCCTGTTAATGTTCATCTCTGGGTTGTCTCACTGTCCCCTCTTGACCCCCTCGGCTCATTCACCACCCATGTAACCAATTTCCCAGCATTTAATTTCCTCTGTTTAAAATAGTTGAATGATTTCTCTTTCCTGCTTAGACTCTATTACAAAAACCAAAAAAAATTTACTTCTGAGGGATAAAAAGAAGATGAATTTAACTGTTGGAAAGGCCAGTATTTTGGCTGCAGCCTCTCATATCCTCTCTCCTTCATTTGCACCTTCCTTGGGCAGCCCAATGGCTAAACCAAAAATGTAAACATTCACCATACAGATCAAGATATATAAGGAGGATCCAAAAATTGCTAAATAAAGCATAGAGCAAAAACACTACAGAAACTACGAATTCAGAACAAATAGCAGCCTAGGATAGAAATGTCCCTATTCAAAGATGACCAACAGGATACCCAAACAATAATTCTGTAACAACAACAAAAAGAAGAAACGGAAAATAGTATGTCATGAATTAAGACCAGTTTAGATAGTTATTTAGTCTAGGAAACCAAATAAATTTTTAGACAGCTACTTTGCATTCCCAAGGTAATCAAAGAAATGGAATGAAAGATAATAGAATAAAATATGCTGTGATAAAAAGGAAATTCAAAGAGTTCAGTAAATAATATTTTAAACAAATAACATAGAACTTAAGATGGTATTAGAAGCAGAACAAAATCTATAGAATTATGATGATTCCATAGAGCATAGGTTTGCAAAAATCACCCAGAAAAAGATAGGAAAAGAATTTAAATGGAGAAGGCAATTGGATGTATGGTTGGGATGTGGCAGACTAATAACAGAGATCTAATACTACATGAGTAATTGTTATGACTGAAGGAAATTTAACAAGCAACAAACAATATTAGAATTCATGACAGAAGAAAATCTTTGTGAAATGAAAAGAAGCTTTTATCTGAGGAATGCAAGCCTGCTTTAATTATCAGACCCAGGGAGGCATTGAAATGTAATAGCAGTCACATCTCACTCCCCCTTTGAGCTAAATAATTACCTCTTGAGGCCACTTGCTATGTGGGCTCTAGACTAACTGATACCAAGTAGCCATAAAATGCCATACACTGGACACTATAATTAATATCCTATAGTTCAACAGTGTATAACCAATCACTAACCAATATTATTTCTGTAAACCAATGAGAATTTCTGTTAAACAACTTTGTATCAGCCCACTCCTCATCCTCCTTTGCCTTTAAAAACCTTCTTGTAACAAGGGCCAAGGAAAGCATTCCCCAAGGCAACTTGGAAGTGTTTTCCAGGCTGTAGTCCACAACCTTGGCCTAAATAAACTCCCTATCTTAATTTTGTCTCAGTTTTTTTCTTTAAGGCAACAAAAGGAAGATTTATTACCTAGAGTTCAAAGGACTTGTTCTGTATCAGCAAAAATTATCATCGTCATCTCACAGCAAATGAAATTCTTACATACTTAGACATTTTGCCTAAGTCTACTGGTTAGACAGGTTTTGGCTGTTTCTGATAGATGTTTTAAGGTTATAAAACTGTTGCTTCTATAGTATTTTTGATACATGCTTAATTTGTCTGTGAGTTAAAAAGATAAAAGCTGACTGATGAACTACTCTTAAGCTTTACATACATCTTACTGTTGGGTCATTAGTTTTAAGTTTCTAAATTCTGGGGTCTAGACAAGTGACTATGGTGAGGTCTGAGAACAACACTAGGGCTTCATTCTGCTTGGCCCTGCTTGGCCCAGCCCTCTTGACCATAATGGGAGAGATGAGTCCTCTGGGCATTGTCCTGAGCTCTGCATATGATGCATAATTAAAATTGTTTACTTCCTAGGTTTTTCACTGAAAATAAGGGTTACTAAGAGTTAACAATATAAATAATATACATAATTAAAACTACTATATATAAGAGAAACAATTCTGTATACAAAGTGTAGAAGAAAAGTAGGATATGTTTTTGGTTTTAAAAAAAGCTATAAGAAGGCATGAAAATGTGTTTTTTGTTAAAGGGAAAGTCTAGTTTAGATTCTTTAAGTTGTTTTAAATTGAAAAAAATTATAAAACTAAACGGATATAAGAAGTTGGGAAAAGAAAAAAGAATGGAAAAAAATTGTAAGAAGTTTCCAAATGTTTATGGAAATCTTATTTTGTACAGTCAAAACTGAGATTGGATGGACTTGTTTATAAGGTTTTATTAAAATGAGTTTTAGCATTAATAATACACTAATAAAAAGGTAAAAGTTGGTTTTCTCTTTTAAACAAAATTTTCATGTAATATTAATGAGATAATAAAAGATTTGTGCTTACATTCTGAGTAAACTGCAAAAAAAAAAAAGAGGAAAGAGCGGGAGAGACAAATTCATTTCACCTCATAGTGCCTTTATTAGGTCTTATGAATATTTAGAAAACTGAATCTCCTCTCTCACAACAATTAAAGGTTTTTGCTCTTTGAAATCTTAGGATTATCACTTTGGCTAAATAATTATTATTTTTATAGTAACCTGTGATCCTATTTTGAACAAGTGTTTTAAGTCCTGAATACTTGACAAACTCTCCAAAATCAAAATTTCAAATTCCAAATTTAATCTTTTTTATTTCAAACTAACTTTTTGGAAGTTAAGTCCCCTAGAAGTCCAAGAGAAACATATTAGGTTTATTTGGTGTATTGAAATCATATGGAAAACATCTTCAAATATCAAATTGTGCTCAACTTTCTTTGGGTTATATTTGTAAAAAAGTGTTAGTAATATGTATTCCAAATTATATGACATTCCTAAAATTCTGATATATCCTAATATACTATCAGCAATAATTTTGATTATTATGTTAAATTGATGTATGTCACAAAAATAACCAAATTTTTTTGTCAATTGTGTCTTTAACCGTGGCTATTCTAAGACTTTTGTCATACACAGCCAGTTATTGCTTTACCTTGATTCTTCTCAAAAAGTGACTTATAATTAGCCGCAGTTCAAAATTTGCTTCTTCTTAAAAGAAATTCATTGAAAGAACTCTGACAAGTACTCTTTTTTTTTCTTTTGAGTTGGAGTCTCACTCTTGCCCAGACTAGAGTGCAGTGGCCACTCCCAGCCACCACAGCCTCGACCTGCTGGGCTCGGGCAATCCTTCCGCCTCAGCCTTCCAAGTAGCTGGAACTACAGGCGCGCGCTACCACACCCAGCTAATTTTTGATTTATTGTAGAGATGAGGTCTCGCCATGTTGCCCAGGCAGGTCTCGAACCTGCGGTCTCAGGCAATTCACTCACCTCAGCCTCCCCAAGCAAGGGATTACAGGCTGAGCCACTGAGCCGGCTGACAAGTACTCTTGAATATGGGTTTCTGACAACTTTCAAAATCATTCTATTGGACAAAAAAGAAAAGAAAAAACCTTCCAGGACTCCAATTAAAAAGCTAATGAATTCATGAGGATTAGTAACTCAGCATTAAGCAAAGCAAACATTAATTACACAGGACTAAACTGATAAAGAACTAAATAATTTTTTATGACTTTCTATTGAAAACATTGCTGATTATTCTTAGGTTTTGTTTTCTGGAATCAAGAAAACTTTTTTCTGTTTATTTTTAAGAAACATATAGTTTACAATAAATTGGATAAAGTATACTTTTGTGAAAAAAATGGAAACTTTTACCTTTCTCTCTAATTTCTCCAGAATTTGGATGCTATTTGTGAGTATTCTTAATTTATGACAATATAGTTATTGGCATAAGTTCAATAAGAATATGTTTTCTTTTGTAACAGGACACAATTGGAAACACTGATTATTTTACCAGGGCTTTGACTAGAATGGCATATTTTCAGATATAACCAGACTGCTTTGATGATTTGAGGTTGACTTTATAGAAAGGAAAAAAAAAAGCCCCTTGGGAAGATTGCCTGGGACCTTGTCTCATTATTTCTTTACAAGTTTCCCAACCTCTGATAAGTAAAGAATGTCACTTTATGACAGGACCAGAAACCTCAAGTTTGGGACCTCAAAAAACGGAATCCATACAAGTATTGCAGGCATAGTTTAATGAAAGATCCTTGGCTCAGTTAGCCCTGAAAGGCTTTTGAAAGTCTTATCTGAAATTCTTTATTAAAAGTTTCAGCAAAGTCAATTTCAAAAGAGCCTTGTGGCCAATCACAATTTTTGTTGCGCTTTATGCAATCAGGCCAAATATAATAAGACTATAACTTATTTTGCAAATAAATTGGTTCTACTGATTTGTCTTTGGTAGAACTGGGGAACTGATGGGAGAAAAATTAAGTTTCAGAAGAAAACTATATTACACCTGTTATTAGATTCTAGCCTTCTCCAATGCTTTTGAGTTTTTATTATTTGCTTCCAATTTGTACTGAATACTGAATTCTTTCCTGGTTCCAAACTAATGTTTCCAAGTTTTTTCCTGACTTGTAATTACTGAAATTAAAACTGTGTTTCCCTAAAGTCCAGCTAGCTGAAGCTAGACAGCTTGACACAAATTTTGAAAAATCATTACAACAACTAAATGTATGAACTGGCTTTGTGCCTACTAATGTATAGACTACTCAGAAAGTTCACTGGAAAACCTGATGCAAACTGCAAATCAGGAAAAGTCTGTAAGATTGCCACAATCTGCTCTCACTTCACCTGAAGATGCTTCAAGCCCAGCATCTAAAATTCTTCTCAACTAACTTCCCTCTGGACTCAAAAACTAAGTTTCTGGGTTGTTCTAACCTTTAGACTTTGTTTTTCTTTTATTTCCACAGAAATTCCTCTTATTAAATATTTGATGGCTCAAACCATATAGAGGCCTGACTTTGCTGGAAGCCAATCGGCAGCACTATTGCCTGAAATGAGACACAACTGTTAACAGTTTAACTAGACTGGCCTATTCTCAGGACTGAGAGACTAGTTCAAAGGCCTATAAGACAACCAACCCATCAGCCCAATTTCTGGACAGTGAAACTTCTAGGGGAAGCTTCAGACTGAGGAATGTTGGGGTTCAGAAAACACTACCCCAAAATGAAGGCCTCAGATGCCGCTTCAAAAGCAAAAGGTTTTTCCTGACTTTCTCCTGTCTTCCCCTCTCAGTCCCACTCTCCCTCAAGGATAACCATAGAAACTAGAATCCCTCCTCCCCAAGGCAAGTTATAGAAACCAGAACCTTTTCTCCCCACAGCTAGCCACAAAACCTAAAAACATTACTCTAATTTTTCCTTCTCCTTTGTGTATAAAACTGGCCATAAAAATTGATCTGACCTACTTGGTTTGACTGTGGGTTATAAAACCCCAATTTAGAGATAGTCCTGCCTCATACCCAGAAGGAAAAAATGTTCAGAAAGGCCAAGAAGAATTTATACACAGAGTACTTACTGGGTTTTCTCCACTTGGTCTATTAGCATTTACCTCATACCCCTTTTGTCCATTCGTATTTCTACATGGTTGTCCATATTTGTTGAACCTAAGCATAAAAGTGGACAATTCGCCTTGGGAGGCTGAGGTGAGTGGATTGCCTGAGCCCGCGGGTTCGATACCTGTCTGGGCAACTTGGCGAGACCTCATCTCTACAATAAATCAAAAAAATAGCCAGGTGTGGTAGCGCGCGCCTGTAGTTCCAGCTACTTGGAAGGCTGAGGCGGAAGGATCGCCCGAGCCCAGCAGGTCGAGGCTGCGGTGGCGGGGAGCGGCCACTGCACTCCAGTCTGGGTGACGGAGTGAAACTCCAACTCAAAAAAACAAAACAAAACAAAAAGTGGACAATTTCCCCTGTTTCTAGGGGCCTTCATTCTGAAGGCTCCCATGTACAAATGTTAAATAAACCTGTATGCCTTTCTCCAATTAATTTCCCTTTTGCAAGTTGATTTCTCAGCGAAATTTCAGGACCAGGGGAAAGTTTCTTGGCTTCTACATATGTATACACAACATACACACACACACATTATATATGTATGTATGTGTGTGTATATATATATATTTATATTACATTTGCATTATATATGTATTTATGTGTGTGTATATATACATATACATACACATATATGAGTTCATGCTGGTACCTCCAGTTTCAATCTAACACTACAGGGCTTATTTTGTCTATAGGATTACCAGATAAAAGACAGGATGCTCAGTTACATTAGAATTTCAGATAAACAACAAATAACTTTCCAGTATGAATCTGACCTAAATAGTGTCCTGTATTTTTATTTGCTAAATATGACAACCCCGATTTTAGCTATTTCCATTTTTTCAACTGTAAGACATCTGATTCCCATTATTTCACTATATTTCTCAATACCCCAGGACATAGCCCATCTCTTAGCCCTACACACCCCCTGTCCCCACCTTGAACACAGGCCCTGATCTCTACTTGGCTTTCCTACTTTATTCTGGTCTGCTAATTGCCTTTTGATGATTAATGAAGGAAGGAAAGGAAAGAAGAAAATGGCTTTAAATAATGAACAGGAAAAAGAAAGGGAAACATGGTAACCACAGGAACAACCTAAAATCTCAGTGACTTACCACAACATTTATCTCTTGCTTGCAGGTCTCCAGGTGGGCTACAGCGCTGCTGTGCTCAGCTGAGCTCTGATGGGCTCCTTGTGTCTTCTCATGCCATGTCTCAAGCTGAAGAGGCAGCCACTGTCTGAGGCTTCTTATGGCAGGGGACAGAAGTTCAAAGGACAAGCCAAACTCATGGTACCTCTTAAAGCCTCTGCTCAAAACCAGCTACTGTCCCTTCTATCCACACTGCATTGGTCAAAGCAATCTCACAGCAAAGCTCCAAGCCAAGAGGGCAGGAAAGAAAGTACACTCTGCCCACTAGGAAGTACAGCTAAGTAGTTAAATCAGAACAAGTAACACAATCTACCAACAATGAACATTAAGTAAAAAACACAACCAATGTAACAACCATACATAAAGAATAAAGACATCAATGGGAAAAAAAAGCCTCTCGTACTGAATCAAAAAACTAAACTCAACTGAATTCTGTATAAAGGAGAAACACCCAACATAAAATAACTCAGTATATTTGAAAAGAAAAAAAACAGTGATAAAAAGAGCAAAGAAGCATGTTACTCTCTGAAAATTGGACCCCAAATCTCTGTGCAGAACTCTATAGGTAATTAAGCGACTACTTAATCTAAAAATCAAAGGGATCTCCTTCCCCAACAAACCAAGTTCAAAGTCTCAAATTCTTTTTTTAAAAAAGTTTAAATCCATAGTTAACAGTAATAGAAACAGGAGAGAGAGAGAGAAGACAGGTCTATACTATATAGAGATTGTATATAACATTTACAAAAATTGGACCATATTACATTACAGAAAATTCCAGCTGAAAAGTACTGTTCAGACCATATTCACTGACCGCAGCAGGGAAAAATATTCATAAATGGATTGTTATAGAAATAAACAAGGAATGAAATTCACTCCTGAGGGATTATACCATTCTAAATTTCACTGGTAAAGGAGAAAAAAATCAAAACTACAATTGTAGAATATTTTAGAGAATAACAACAATGGGAACACTGCATATATAGGCTAAAGCTGGCATTTTTAATTCAAAGGAAAAAGATGTTGGAACAATTAGCTGGCCTGCTGGGGGAAAAAAGTAAATTTAGTTCCTTACTGCATAATTCCTTATGTTAGATTAATTCCAGATGTGTTAAAAATTAGAATATAGAGAAGGGAGTTCATATTTAGCCATAGACTTTGTTTATAATTTAGGGATGGCCGAGACCTTTGTTTATATTAGGCAGAAACTAAAATAAAGTTTAAGAAAATTTGTATATTATGCTTTATGAAAATGTAAAGTTCTGAAAATAATGACTAAAATAAACTCTTAGGGAGATATTGCTAATACTTTAAAACAAATGCTTAATAGGCCTAATATACTGAAATGACATATAAGTTCATATGAAAAACTGAAACTCAACTGAAACTCAACCAAAAATTGCACATTACATATATTTTAGAAATGAAAAATGCAAATGGCCAGTGATTATATAAAGAAATGATCAGCCTTGGTAGTAATGAGTGCTTGTGTGTAAACGAGCATGTATATTGATGCACAGATAAATGTCTGGAAAGACAGACATTAAAATGTTAAGAGTATCTCTGGGGTGGGATGAGCATTCAGGGTGAGTTTTATTTTCTTCTCTCCCTTCCTTTTTTAAAAATCAGCATATATTCATTTTATATTTTATGATTAAATTATTCAGCATACTAAATATATACAAATAAAAACTTAGAAATCTCCTTTTATTGTTTACAAAAATCCTCAAAATCCATCTTTAGTTATACGGTAGAAAAATGCTACCTACTGACAAGGAGAAATGTTCACTTTATGTTAGAGGATTAAAAAAGGCTACAAAATGATCATTTAAGTTTTATTTTATAAAGGGGATATACTGAATAACAGTGATTTTTCTCTAGTGATGGAATTGTGGGTCAGTATATGTCCTTCTGTGTATTCCAGTTATCTCTAATAAATATTTAGGGAAAAAAATTAATCGTTTTAAATAATAAAAGTTATAACTGCTTCAAGTAGCAATTCTAGACTATGAGGCCCCCATAACTTTTGCAAAGGATAGGGTTCCCAGTTTTTTTCCCCCAGGAGTAAAGCAGGGGTCCCATCAGAAATGCAGAGTACTGAAGAATCCACCCCAAAGACACTATAAGCCAGGCACAGAAAGAAAAGTACTTCATGATCTAATGTATATGTTGAATCTAAAAAAATAATTGAACTCATAGAAGTAGAGAGTAGAATGCTGGTTGTGGGAGGATGGCAAATGGGAGATATTGGTCAAAAGTTACAAAGTCTTAGTTAGACAAGGAATAAGTTTGAGTGATCTATTGTACAACATAGAAACCATAATTAATAATAATGTATATTTCAAAATTACTCAAAGAGCAGATTTTAAATGTTCTCCCTACAAAAATATAATAAGTTTACGAAGTAACAGATGTGTTGTCTTGATATAGTCATTCCACAATGTATTCAGATATCAAAACATCACATTGTACCCTGTAAACATGTACAATTGCCTGTCAAATAAAAACAAAATAGAAATAAAACATTTAAAAATAAGAGTAGAGCTGTTTATCTAGCATCTAAACCTTGAGCAGCAATCCACACTCAACAAATATTCAAGGGGCACCTTCTAGTACCAGCCATGAGGGGAGATGAAAATAAACCCCTCTCTTTGTGGAATCCAGAGTCTAATAGAAAGACATAGTGAATACATACTGTGAAGTGTGCAATGACAGATGTACAGGCCCAGAAGGGAAGATGGCGTGAGGGAGGCAGACCAACTGTCCCAGTTCACCTGGGAGTGACAGGTTTCCTGAGACATGGGACTTTAAGTACTAAAACCAGGAAATCCTGCCCAAACTGGGACACGTTGATCCCCCTAGAGTGAGGTCTGGGACAATTTCAAAACACAGGTTCAGCCTAAGGAAGGTTCTGAAAGATAATCAGGCATATTGTAAGAGTGAAAGAGGTCCTGCCTTGTGGCTTCCTCCTTGCCAGGGTCTTTGTCAAAAAGGCAAAGGATTGCATAAGAGAACAGAGCAGGCTTTGCAGCGGGTAATTTTCTGCCTTTTGGGTTACCAAAGACCTTCCAGAACTGGGATGAAAAGGGATTATATCTTGACAGAGGCCCTGAATCCTGCTTCCCACAGAGTGAAGATGAGCCAGGCCTTGTTCGTGATGGATGGGCTTGCTGGTCCTTGCAGAGAACATCAGCTGTAAGGCCACCATGCCATGCCACTGCAGGGAGAGCATTCACATAGAAGACAGCTATAGGCAGGATGTTGCAAGTTAGGTAGGATAGCCAGTAGGATAGGTAGTTCTATAGGATATGGAGGGCTTCTTACCTGGTCAGTCTGGAGGAGTTTCCTGGAAAAGTCCCATAAGACAATACAATTCAACTCTGAATAACCTATTCATCCTTGCCCAGAGAAGAGTCCTCTATTTGCAGAGGAATAAAAACAAAGCAAGTTCTTTCACTCTATGCCTCTGGAGGAGACAGGAACAGGTTGATGTAGCACCAGGAGTGATTCCAGGTTGAGCAAAAACAGGGAGGGAATTAAGCAGGGGAGTGACCTATTCAGTAGGTGATCTGAGAGCAGAGTCTGAGTGCACACTGAGTCAAGGAAGGGGGGCTTCATGGGAACTCCAAGAGAGACACAAGGTAGCCAGCTCTACAGAAAGGGGTGGGGGGAGATAGAGAGACAGCTGGCTATAGGTTATGAGGGCTTGACTGAGTTCACAGGACTCCATGACATCTTCTTGTTCACCTAGTCCTGTTATTGGTTCACCATGTGCACAGTTGCTGGCATCTTTGACATCCAGAAGAGGCCACTTGGCCCCTGACCAACTCTCTGACCACAGGGTTAACTGAAAAAGTAAACTGAGTTTCTATCTTTTCTATTTCTGAAGGGCAAACAAATTCAGTAAAGTTAAAACCTCTGTCACTTCTCACTCACTCTGCCTACCATACTAACACTTAACACAATTATGGTGAGTTTGCTATTTTATGAAAAGGGAGAGTTGGCATCTCTATACCTTCTTCTAGGACCATCTCTCTGTGATCAAAGAGGACAGTGACGTCTCCCACCTCTGAGTGGTCAGTGTTATTTCCTGTGAATATGGGAAAGCAGCAGGTCAGAGTTCCTAGCATAAGAAAAGGATCCCCTGGAATATATTTCAAAAACTTCAGTGATATTCTCCCTCAAACCAAGCAAAGATTTGCTTAGACAAATCTTTGTTGATGAGAACAGAGGTCAAGTGCAGATTCACTGTAGCCAAGTTGGGTGCAATGGCTCACGCCTATAATGCCAGCACTTTGGGAGGCAGAGGTGAGAGGACTGCCTGAGCCCAGGGGTTTGAGATCAGCCTGGGTAACTTGATGAGACCTCGGCTCTACAATAAAATCAAAAAATTAGCTGGGTATGGTGACATGTGCCTATAACTCCAGGTACTTGGGAGGCTGAGGCAAAAGGATCGCCTGAGCTAGCAGATTGAGGCTGTGGTAACCATGAGCATGCTACTGCACTCCAGCCTGGGTGACAGAGCAGAGCTGTGGGTAGAGTAAAGGGAAAGCATAAGGAAAGGTTAAGGCACAAGAAGTTAGCATCAGTGGGAGGCTCTGGCCACCCTAGGTCACAAAGGCAGGGAAAGGAGTGAGGATCCCTGGAGGCCAATGATGACTGGAGCCATGGGGAGGGGCTGCCCATGGGAGGTGGGGTCACAGAGGAACCAGACTCTCCCAGAAACAACACCAAAGAGGGAGGAACAGGAGGAAAGTGTCTGAGGGTGGGATGGGGAGGGTACCTGCCAGAGTGAGCCTCCTGGGGACAGAGTAAAGAGAAAAATGTGAGCCTTGGCAGTGGGGGAGCTGGAACACAGCCCACACAGAATAACTAGCACTTGGCTTACACATCAACAACAAAGAAACAAAGCAGGAATCGCTTGTGATTGCCCTGTGAAAACTTCCCCACCATTTAAAAGTTATGTTTTCAATGTGGTACATATACACAATGGAATACTACGCAGCCATAAGAAAGAACGAAATCATGAATTTCGCAGCAACCTGGATGGAACTAGAGTCCATAATACTGAGTGACCTCTCACAGAAACAAAAAACTAAGTATCACATGTTCCTACTCATATATAGACCTTGATCACCCAACGTACTACCACAAGAAAATGACTGACAGTGGTGGGAAACTGGGGGGGGGGGGGGAGGGCTATGGGATTAATGGTGATAAATATCTGTCTGGGGATGGGGAGACACCTCTTATCATCAAGGGTGCCTGAACGAAGCATTTTTGTATGCCTAACCCCTAACTGTACCCCATAATACCATAATTTAAAAAAAAAAAAAAAGAAAGAAAACAGTGTGGTGATTCCTAAAAGATCTAAAAATCAACCTCCCATATGACCCAGCAATCCCCCTTCTGTGAATATACCCGGAAGAACTCATATCATTCTATAAAAATGATACCTGCTCATGCATGTTTATTGCAGTACTATTCACAATAGCAAAAACGTGTAACCAACCGTGCTGCCCATTGAAATAGACTGGATTAAAAAAATGTGGTACATATACACAATGCAGCCATAAAGCAGGACAAAATTATGAATTTTGCAGCAACTTGGATGGATTTAGAGTCTGTAATACTCAGTGATCTATCACAGAATCAAAGAACTGAGTACCACATGTTCTCACTCATAAGTGGACCCTGAACAATTATCATAATACTCCAAGTAAGGGATTGGCAGTGGGGGAAACTGCCAGGGCAGGGAGCCAAGGGGCACACTTCATCAAGAAGTGTACTTGATC
>CAUYQG010093215.1:0-10799 GCA_963574415.1 Tarsius wallacei
CAGTCTGGGCGACAGAATGAGACTCCAACTCAAAAAAAAAAAAAAAAAAAAGAAGTTTAAAAGCACCATTTGTTGGGAATGCAAACTAGTGCAACTTCTTTGGAAGATAGTGTGGCAATTTCTGAAAGAACTAGAAATTAACCTTCCATATGACCCAGCAATTCCTCTATTGGGAATATACCTGGAGGAACTCAAATCATTCTACAAAAAAGATACCTGCACACGTATGTTTGTTGCAGCTCTATTCACATAGCAAAAACATGGAACCAACCATGTTGTCCATCGAAGCTGGGCTGGATTAAAACAATATGGTATGTATACACAATGGACTATTATGCAGCCATAAAGAAGGACAGACATATGGACTTCGCAGCAACCTAGATAGATTTAGAGTTGATCATACTCAGTGATCTGTCACAGAAACAGAGAATAGACTCCTGTATGCTCTCACTCATAAATGAAACTTGAGCAATTATAACGCTATAAGAAAGGAATTGGCAGTAGTGGGAAACTGTCAGGGGAGGGAGCGGCATACCTCATTAACAAGGGTACCTGTATAATCAACATTTGTATACCTAACCCTGAATTGTACCCCACATCTTCATAACAAAAATAAATAAAAATAGAAAAAAAAAAAGAAAACACACATGAATCAACTGAAAAATCAAAGAAAGAAAAGAAATAGCAATAGCAACAACAAACTCTGTAAGAACCTCATGATGAGGATAAACTCTCACATCTGAATAATTACCCTGAACGTGAATGGACTAAAGGCACCACTGAAAAGACATGGACTGGCAAAATGGATAAAATATCATGAGGAAACAATATATTGTCTCCAAGAGACTCATCTCACAGTCACAGACTCAAAGTAACAGGGTTGGAAACAAAATCTTAGGTGAATGGAACACAAAAGAAAGCAGGAGTTGCAATCTTAATCTCAGACAAAATATCCTTTAAGCTATGAAAAATTTAAAAGGATACGGAGGGCCACTACCTGATGATAAAAGGTTCAATCCATGAACAAGAAATATCCATCCTAAACATATCTGTATCCAACACAGGAGTACCAACTTTCATAAAGCAGCACCTAGGTACACTTAAAAAAGATAGTGACTCTAACACTATCATAGCTGGGGACTTAAATACCCCACTCATGACCCTCAACAGATCATTAAGACAAAAAATAAACAAGGAGATCCAGAACCTCAGTGTGATGCTTGACCAAATGAATTTAATTGATACATACAGAACATTCCACCCAAAAACCACAGAATATACATTCTACTCATCACCACATGGAACATATTCTAAGATTGACCACATCCTCAGCCATAAATCAAGCATAAACAAATTTCACAAGATTGAAATCCTGCCACGCACCTTTTCAGACCACAGTGGAATAAAAAAAAATGTCAACACCAACAAAACTCACAAAGACATGGACACTAGACAGCATGACATTAAGCAACTCCTGGGTCAACATGGAAATCAAAACAGAGATTAAAAGATACCTGGAAACAAATGAAAATGAAGAAACATCTCATCAAAACCTCTGGGATGCCATGAAAGCAGTACTAAGAGGGGAATTCAGATCTCTACAAACACACTTGAAGAAAATGGAAAGATCACAAGTTGACAGCCTAAAAAATCACCTAAGGGAGCTGGAAAAGCAAGACCACCAAAACCCTAACTTCAGAAAAATTCCAGATCACCAAAATAAAAGTCCAAACTTGGGAAATAAAAGAAAAAAGATAATACAAAAAATTAATGAAACAAAAAGCTGGTTCATTGAAAAGATAAACAAGATCGATGGTCCCCTAGATAGAATGACCAAGAGAAAGAGAGAAAAAGCCCAAGTAAACACAATAAGAAATGCAAAAGATCAAGTCACAACTGACCCTGAAGAAATACAAAAGATTATCAGAAACTATGTTGTACACGTATATGGAAACAAACTTGAAAAACGAAAGGAAATGAAGGACTTTCTGACATTGACAAGCTTCCTATGTTGAAACAAAAAGAAATCGAGACCTAAATAGACAAAAAATGATACAGGAAATTGACTACATCTTAAGAAAACTATCTACAAAAAAAAAGCCCCGGATCAGACAACTTTCCAGCAGAATTCTAGAACACATACAAGGAAGAACTGATACCTATCCTATTGAAAGTATTCCAGGCGATTGAGAAAGATGGACCTTTCCCCAAATCATTTTATGAAGCTAACATCATATTGATACCCAAACCAGGTAAAGATCCAAAAAGAAAGAGAACTACAGTCAAATATCTTGATGAACATAGATGCTAAAATTCTCAACAAGATCCTAGCAAACTGGATTCAACAACACATCTCAAAAATAATCCACTATGACCAAGTAGGTTTCATCCCCAGGATGCATGGTTGGTTCAACATTCGTAAGACCATAAACATAATTAAATACATCAACAGATGTAAAAACAAAAACCATATAATCATATCATTAAATGTGGAAAAAGCTTTTGATAAAATCTAGCACCTCTTCTTGATAAAACCCTCAAAAATCTAGGCATAGATAAAACATACCTCAAAATACTAAGAACTATCTATGAGAAACCCACAGCCAGCAAACTGCTAAACAGACAGAAATTGGAACCATTTCCCCTGAAAATTGGAATAAGACAAGAATGCCAACTCTCACCTCTCCTTTTCAACATAGTTTTGGAAGTCCTAGCTAGAGCAATCAGACAAGAGAAGGAGAAGGAAAAGAGGAAGTCAAGTTATCCCGCTTTGCAGAGAACATAATTCTATACCTTGAAAACCCATGAGAATCTGTCAAAAACCTCCTTGCACTGATAAAGGACTTTGGTAAAGTCTCTGGCTCCAGTCGGGTTCACAGGGACGCTGAGACTGCTGTCTAGACCTTTGGTGACCATGCTGTCCCAGGTGGCACTTGCCACTGCTGCCACAGCGATGCCCTCGCTGAAGAACGCCATCCTCCTGGGTCCAGGGGTATTGCAGGCAACAAGGATCTTTCACATAGGGCAGCCAAGTCTTGCCCCACTAACACCTTTTCCTGAATATGGAGGAAAAGTTCATCTTGGGCTGATTCCTAAGGAATTCTTCCAGTTTCTTTATCCTAAAACTGGTATAACAGGACCCTATGTGCTTGGAACAGGGCTTATTTTGTATGCTCTATCCAAAGAAATATATGTGATTACCCCAGAAACCTTCTCTACCATACCAATAGTAGGGTTGCTTGTCTAGGTAATTAAAAAATATGGTGCCTCTATTGGAGAATTTGCTGATAAACTCAATGAGCAAAAAATTGCCCAACTGGAAGAGGTGAAGCAGAGTTCCATCAAATAAATCCAGGATGTGATTGATTTGGAAAAGGCACAGCAGGCACTGATTCAGAAGCACCATTGCCTTTTCGATGTCCTGAGGAATAACATTGCTATGGCTTTGGAGGTTACTTACCGGGAACGGTTACATCGCGTATATAAAGAGGTGAAGAATCGCCTGGACTACCACACCTCTGCAGGATATGATGCGTCGAAAGGAGCAGGAGCACATGGTAAACTGGGTGGAGAAGCACGTGGTGCAGAGCATCTCTGCCCAGCAGGAAAAGAAGACAATTGCCAAGTGCATTGCAGACCTAAAGCTGCTTGCAAAGAAGGCTCAAGCGCAGCAAGTTCTGTAAATGTGTCTGTCCCACTGAGACAGCTAGAAACAGTTGACTGACGAAATGGAAACGAAACTAGTCTATGTGACAGAATATTCTGCAGTGCTGTCTACTGCAGTTACAGTTTACCTTTCTAAAAAATCAAAAGTTGGAGTTTTCTATAATGAGCGAACTAAATCTATTGGCCCAGTCGGGTGTTTCTCATCCTTCTTACTCTGCATTTTGAGTTGTTCCATGATCACTTTCAAATAAGCAGTTTGCTTTTATTAAAACTTGTGGCCTGACTAAAGATTGCCAAGTTATCGTGTAAATTTGTAATTAATTCTACCATCTTGCAATAAAGTGACAATTGAGACAAACAAACAAACAAGCAAAACAAAACAAAACAAAAAAACAGCCTGGCATTGGTACAAGAACAGGCATATAGACCCGTGGAATAGAATTGAGATTCCAGAGCAAAATCTCAAATTTCTCAACCAACTCACCTTCAACAAAGCCTCCACCAACAACAACTGGGGAGAGAGAACCTATTCAGTAAATGGTGCTGGGAAAACTGGCTGACTACATGCAGAAGATTAAAACAATATCCCTACCTATCACCATACACAAAAATCAACTCTAAATGGATCAAAGATCCAAATGTAAAACCTCAAACTATAAGAACATTTGAAAACGCAGGAGACACCCTTATGGAAATTGGAACTGGCAACCAATTCCTGATAAAAACCACAAGTGCCCATGCTATAAGAGATAAGGTAGACAAATGGGACCTCATCAAACTGACAAGCTTCTGCAAAGCCAAAGAAACCATCAAGAGAGTGGGGAGACAGCCCACAGACTGGGAAAAAATATTTGCCAACTGTATGTCTGACAAAAGTCTAACATCTAGGATCTACAAGGAACTCAAACGTGCCGAAAAGAAAAAAGCAAACAGCCCCATTACGACGTGGGCAAAAGATATGAATAGACAGTTCTCAAAAGAAGATATACAAGAAGCCAACAAATACATGAAAAAAATGCTCAACCTCACTAGTCATCGAAGAACTGCAAATTGTCAGGAAGTCTATCATCAATAACTCAAAAAACAACAGATGCTGGAGAGGATGTGGCGAAAAGAGAACACTTATACACTGTTGGTGGGAGTGTAAACTAGTACAACCTCTGTGGAAAACAGTGTGGCGATTCCTAAAAGATCTAAAAATCGACCTTCCATACGACCACGCAATCCCCCTCCTGGGAATATATCCAGAAGTACTCGAATCACTCTATAAAAAAGATACCTCCGCACGTATGTTTATTACAGCATTATTCACAGTAGCAAGAACATGGAACCAACTGTGCTGCCCATCAAAAGAGGACTGGATTTTAAAAATGTGGTAAATATACACGATGGAATATTATGCAGCCATAAAGAACAAAATCATGAACTTCACGGCAACCTGGATGAACTCAGAATCTATAATACTGAGTGATTTTTCACAAAAACAAAGAACTGAGTATCACACATTCTCCCTCATAAGCAGAACTTGAACATTTATCGTAATACTGTAAGAAAAGGACTGGCAGTAGCTGGAAACTGCCGGGAGGGAGGCTGGGAAGCGGGATTGGCAGTAGTTGGAATCTGCCTGGGGAAGGGGGGGCACACCTCATAGGAGTACATGATGAACATTTGTACACCTAACCCTGAATTGTAACCCACATCTTTAAAATAAAAAAATTAAAAGTTAAAAAATAAAATAATAAAATAAAATTTTAATTGGAATACCTGTCATTTCTCAAAGGCAACTGAGGCCAAAGCATAAAAGACTGAAAAAATAGAGCAGAGTATCCAACGGGAATTGTGCCACTCTGTGTACGCTATCCAGGTATGCTCAGAAGCCGAGAAAAAAGTCTAAGTATTACATGTCTAATGAACTAAATTAAAAGGTCTTTTCCCTTAATGGGAAAAAAGCAGAGATAACAGAAATGACATGCTTCTTAAAGAACAAAGAAAGGGTAAGAGGTTATGAATATCACACACACAAAAATTTTTTGGGGGGGGAGGGTCCTGGTCATTCTAACACTAGTTTTGTTTTTCTAGTATTATCACTTTCCTAGTCAAAAGTCTTCAAAGGAATTTATCCTAGAAATATACTCACACATGGTAAAGATATACATAAAGGATATTTATCACAACATTGTAATTGCAAAAAACTTTTAAAAGCATACATTACCTCAACAACACTAATCATCAGATAAGTGCAAATTAAATCCACAAAGAGATAGTACCTCAAAAAAAAAAAAAAAAGAGATAGTACCTTATACCAGTCAGAATGACCAATATTAAGAAAGTCAAAGAACAAAAGATGTTGAGAAACATTCATCCACTGTTGGTAGGATTGTAAACTAGTAAACTAGTTCAGCCTCTATGGAAAACAGTCTGAAGATTTCTCAAAGAATCAAAAATTGAATTACCATTTGACCCAACAACTCTATTAGTGATCTACCCAAAGGAAAAGACATTAATATATAAAAAAGATACTTGGGTAAAAGGAGGCAAGATGGCGACACTAAAGGTCGGAGTGTGAGAGTCGCTGCAAAAGCAAATGTTCATAAAGACTCTCTGCATAAGTGCATGTGTACCGGTGAGTGAGTGAAAGTTCTCTGAATGGAGAATCGGGTTCATGTCCCCAGGGCTCTCCCCTGGAGATGACTGCAATCCAACACAGCCTTGAGATTGGAGTCCCCAGCGGGCAGGATTGTCTACTGTTCTCGGAGCTCTCTTGAGAGAAGAAAGCAGAGAACAGCTGCTTCTCACCACCTGTCACCTGGCCCAAGCCATCACCTGCGGCAGCAGACTGAATACGAGCCCCAGGAACTATGGAGAAGGCAGGGCATGAAAATCTGGAAGGAAGTTGTGGTGAGGAAACACTGACTGGCGCCACCTTCTCTGTCCGAGCTGCATTGCCTCGCCCAGCTTGGTCCAGTCTCCAACCTGGGAACCAGAGGCTATCTCCCCATCGAACTTGGAGAGACAGACACCCCTCCCCCATGTTGGAACAGGCAGACACATCAGATCTGAGTGGGAGGCTAGGCAGCAGCATGAGTTGGGTGAATCTGGATCTGATCCATCCTCCTCTCACAGTAGTCCACAGGACATCTGACCCATGCTGAGAGCAACTCTATCAACCTGTGCTGAGAGCAGAGGGGACGAGCTGGAGACTAGAGCCATTTTTTAACGCAGCGGCGGCAGCTGAAAAGGACCTGGAGTTATAGAAATGACCACAGAGCAGGTTTTTTGTGTTTGTTTGTTTTTTGTTTTAGTTTTTTTCTCTTCTCTCTTTCTTTCTGTTTTTGTTTATGTATTCATACTTGCTTTGTTTCTGTTATTTTTTTAAAGATTTTCTGTTTAAGTATAGGTATTTTTAAGGATGAATATACCAACAGGGGTTTTTTGTTTGTTTGTATGATAGGATTTTTTTTTCTTTGTTTCTCTGCTTGTTAGTTGGTATGCCTGTCTAACAAATCCCCTAAGGAAGCTAGAAAAGCAATACTACCAAAACCTTAACTTCAGCAGAAGATTCCAGATCACCAAAATAAAAGCCCAAATACAGGACACAGAAGACAAAAAGATAATACAAAAAAAAAAAAAATCACCAAAATAAACTACTGGTTCTTTGAAAGGATAAACAAGATTGATGAACCCCTAGATAGACTAGGAAAAAGTCCAAATAAACATAATCAGAATTGCAAAAGAAGAAGTCACAATTGGCCCTGAGGAAATATGAAAGATTATCAGAGATTACTATGTACACTCATATGGAAACAAACTTGAAAACCTAAATGAAATGGAGGACTTTCGGACATCACACAAACTCCCCAGGTTGAAACAAGAAATCGAGACCCTAAATATACCAATAACAACCTAGGAAATCTACTATGTCATAAAAAACAACCTACCAAAAAAAAAAAAAAAAAATGCCCTAGACCAGGTGGCTTTCCAGCAGAATTCTGCAAAACATACAAGGAGGAGTAGATACAGATCCTATTGAAAGTATTCCAGTCAATCGAGAAAGATGGAACTCTCCCCAAATAGTTTTATGAAGCTAACATCACATTGATACGCAAACCAGGTAAAGATCCAACAAAGAAAGAGAACTACAGGCTAATATCCTTGATGAACATAGATGATAAAATTCTCAAAAAGATTCTAGCAAACTGGATCCAACAGCACATCTCAAAAATCATCCACCATGACCACATAGGCTTCACCCCTGGGATGCAGGGCTGGTTCAACATCCGCAAGACCATAAATGTAACTAAATACATCAAAAGATGTAAAAGCAAAAACCACATGATTACATCACTAGAAGCAAGAAAAGCTTTCAATAAAATCCAACACCCCTTCTTGATAAAAACCTTCAAACATCTAGGTATAGATAGAACATACCTCAAAATAGTAAGAGCCATCTATGAGAAACCCACAGCCAGCATACTGCTAAACAGACAGAAATTGGAACCATTTCCCCTGAAAATCGGAAGATGACAAAGATGCTCACTCTCACACCTCCTGTTCAACATAGTTTTGGAAGTCCTAACTAGATCTGACAAGAGAAGGAAATAAAGAATATCCAAACAGGAAAAGAGGAAGGTAAGTTACCCTTCTTTGCAGACAACATGGTTCTATACCTCGAAAACCCAAAAGAATCTGTCAAAACCTCCTTGTACTGATAAAGGACTTTGGCAAAGTCTCAAGGTATAAAATCAATGTGCAAAAGTCAGTTGCATTCTTGTACACCAACAATAAACAAACAGAAACCCAAATAAAAAGCACAATCCCTTTCACAATAGTCACACAAAAAGTGAAATACCTCAGCATCTTCCTAACCAGAGAAGTGAAAGACCTTTACAATGAAAATTACAAAACTCTACTAAAGAAATCAAAGATGACCCAAACAAATGGAAAAACATTCCATGCTCATGGATTGGAAGAATCAGTATTGTTAAGATGTCCATCCTACCAAAACAACCTACAGATTGACTGCAATACCCATTCAATTATCAGCAGCATTCTTCACAGACCTGGAAACAACAATACAGGAATTCATATGGAAACATAATCAACCATGAATAGCCAAAACAATCTTCAACAACAACAGAAGCAGGAGGTAACACGCCCCCAGACATTCAACTTTATTATAAAGCTACAATAATCAAAACAGCCTGGTATTGGTACAAGAACAGGCATACAGACCAATGGAACAGGACAGAGATTCCGGAAGCAAAACCTCAATTTTTCAACCAACTCATCTTCGACAAAGCCTCCATCACCTACCACTGGGGAGAGGAGAACCTATTCAGTAAATGGTGCTAGGAAAACTGGCTGACCACATGTAGAAGATTAAAACAAGATCCCCACTTATCACTATACACAAAAATCAACTCTAAATGGATCAAAGACCTAAATGTAAAACCTCAAACTATAAGAACCTTAGAAAACGCGGGAGACACCCTTATGGAAATTGGAACTGGCAATCAATTCCTGATCAAAACTCCAAATGCCCATGCCATTAAGAGATAAGATAGACAAGTGGGACCCCATCAAACTGACAAACTTCTGCAAAGACAAAGAAACCATCAAGAGAACAGGGAGACAGCCCACAGACTGGGAAAAAATATTTGTCTAACTTGTAGAATCTACACAGAACTCAAACATGCCGAGAAGAAAAAAACAAATGCCCCATTACAAAGTAGGCAAAAGGTATGAATAGACGCTTCTCAAAAGACATACAATGGGAGGCCGAGGTGAGTGAATTGCCTGAGCCTGTGGATTCGAGACCCACCTGGGCAACTTGACAATACTTCATCTCTTCAATAAATCAAAAAATTAGCCGGGTGTGGTAGCGCACGCCTGCAGTTCCAGCTACTTGGAAGGCTGAGACGGAAGGATCGCCAGAGCCCAGCAGGTCGAGGCTGCGGTGGCCGGGAGCATGCCACTGCACTCCAGTCTGGGCGACAGAGTGAGACTCCAACTCAAAAAAAAAAAAAAAAGACATCAAGCAGCCAACAGATACATGAAAAAATGCTGAACTTCACTAATCATCAAAGAAATGCAAATCAAAACCATACTTGGGTACTACCTAACTCCAGTCAGGATGGCTGTCATCAGTAATTCAAAAAACAACAGATGCTGGAGAGGATGTGGTGAAAAGGGAACACTTCTACGCTGTTGGTGGGAGTGTAAATTAGTACAACCTTTGTGGAAAACAGTGGCGACTCCTAAAAGATCTAAAAATCAACCTCCACAATCGCCCTGCTGGGAATATACCTGGAGTAACTCAAATCACTCTATGAAAAAGATACCTGTACACACGTTTACTGCAGCATTATTCACAATAGCAAAAACATGGAACCAACCATGCTGCCCATCAAGAGGACTGGATAAAAAATGTGGAATATTACTAAGCCATAAAGGACAAAATTATGAACTTTGCAGCAACTTGATGGACTTAGAGTCTATAATACTGAGTGATCTACCACAGAAACAAATAACTGAGTACCCTATGTTCTCACTCATAAGTGGCCCTTGAACAATTATCATAATACTATAAGAAAGAGATTGGCAGTAGTGGAAAACTGTCATAGGTGGGGGAGTTGCGATTGGCAGTAGTGGGAAATTCCAGGGGCGGGGGGCATACCTCATCAATAAGGGTAACTGCATAATGAACATTTTTGTATCTAACCCTGAATTGTACCCCACATCTTTAAAATAAATTTTTTTTAAAAAATGATACTTGTATGTATATGTTCATTGCAGCTATTCACAATAGCAAAATCACAGAACCAACCTAAATACCCGCCAACAATTGACTGGATAAAGAAAATGTGATATATATACACAATGGAATACTACACAGCTATAAAAAATGAAATCATGTTCTTTGCAGCAACGTGGATGGAGATGGAGATCATCATCCTAAGTGAACTAACCCCAAAACAAAAAACCAGACATAGCATGTTCTCACTCATATGCAGGAGCTTAATGGTCACAAAGATGGAAATTATAGACACTAGGGACACCAATGAGGATGTGGGGAAGGCTTAGTGTTCAGAAATTACCCATGGGGCACAATATTCACTATCTGGGAAATGGGC
>CAUYQG010093216.1:0-20354 GCA_963574415.1 Tarsius wallacei
TTGTGATGGTGTACTGAAGGTTTGCCTTCCATCTGAAAAACCAGGGCCTATCCCAGGCTGAATTTTCCTCAGGATGCCAAGAAGAACGTGAGGTCAGGCTTCCAGCACCAGAGCAGTGGTCAGGCAGGTATAAACTGGGCATGATCAGACAAGAACCACAAAGGCATCTGCCAGGATAAACTAGTTTCACAGTTGAGAGACCCTTTGGTCATTGATTGCACAACTAGGCATTAGGCCATCCGCCAGGTAAAAGAAATATCCATGAAAGCCAGACTGCAAACAACTACATCCAGCTCCAATTCACTTCCTGTTAAGGCAGAATTACTAGCTGCGTCAATACTGGAATCCCAGTTTTGCCGGGGGCTCTCAAAATATACTCATCGCCCAGTCCCCGGAGACCATCCTGCTTCTTACTGAAGTTCATGAGCAGGTGAATGAAGTTTTTGTAGTCCTTCATGATGGGAAATCTTGGATTTATATAAGAATCCCAGTCCTATGCCTAATCCATGAGGTATTATGACTCTAGCCACAAAACTGTCTATCTACCCTTAAGATCGCTTTGTGTCACAAGGTTTTACCCCCAAGACATTGAGTTTTAGTTTCATTTGGCACGTAGAGATTTTTTTTTTTCTTTTCAAAAAAGTTTTGTTATATTTCGTCAACGATATGTATGTGTTCAGAACATACAAACCTGTTCTGTCTTCCGTCTTCCCTAAAAATCTTAAAACGTCCTTCCCTAATTTGAAATGAAGGTTCTCTTCACGTAGTCTTATTTTTCTGGAAAGATGAATGTTAGAATAGTTCTTTTCAGCTTTAACTGTGGATCAGAATTACTTGGGGAAACTTTTAAAGATACAGAAGTTACAGCTCTATCCTGAAAAAATGAGTTTCTATTAGTCTGAGGTGAGCCAAAATACAGGTATTTTTTGCAATGTTTTTAGGTGTTTCCAACGTGTAGCTAAGGTAGAGAAATATTGTTCTAGAGAACGATAGGGCCCCACCCCAGAATTCCAACCAGCGGAATAGAAACACATTCAGAGAAGGAACCAGACAGATAAGGGCCTAGAACTTGAATTCAAGAATGCTAGACAGAACACTAGATAGATTTGAAAATCAGGTCATCAGTATCCAAGGAGTTGAGTAGTGAGCTACATGTTCTCTCGGGAAATAAGTTTCCTGCAAAGCTCCATGGAAATCAGTTTATGACCCAGTGCTTAAAGCATTCAATCAATTCTGATCACCTAAAAACCTGGAACTCCAGCTCCCCATTAAGCCAAAAGAACAGCTGGTGGTTCTCCAGCCATAGATTCTGATTTACCCTACTGCTGCTTGCTACAACATGCAAGGCTTGGACCCAGCCTGCAAAATGAAAACTGAGCTGGTAGGACCCAGCTGGGGTTGAAGTCCTGCCATATTACTATTAAATGCTAGCCCCTAATCACAGCAGGCCAGGTTCCAGTACTTCCTTACTCACGTGACATAAAAGCACCAGAACCTCAAGGTCCATGTTCCTCTTCAGAAGCCCCTATTCAATCCGGTAGGTTTGCTGTGTGCAATCCCAGAGAGTCATGGACAACAGGAAATACACAGACCAGTTACTAACCCTCTCCCCATGACCCTTTGCCCTTAATTATGCTATTCACGGTCAGTCCATCAGGTCATCTGTATGTAACTATCTAAGCATTTGTCCTTGCTTGCATGACAATATTGTATTTTTTACTTATTAATTTTTTGTTGGCCATTTTCTACAACTGGAATGTAAACTTTATGTAGGCAGATCTTTTATGTCTTTAGTTCACTGTCTAGGATGACTTCTGACAGACATATAGGTGTTCCTCAATATTTTTTAATGAGTGAATGATGGAGTGAATTGATGGATGAAGGCCAGAAAGCTTGAGATCTGAGGTCAAAAAGCAAGGAAGGTAGTGATGGTAGACTAGTGACTCTACTATCCCTAAAAACAGGGACTGTAGCTTTAGGAAAGTCAGTCTAACTCTCTTAAGCCTTAGATTCCTCGTTTACAAACTATATCATAGAGACTGTTTTCCAGATTTAAATGAGCTAATCCATGCTTTGAAACCATAAAGCAAATTTTTACTATAAATGACTTCAAATGTTCACACGTGTAAACAGAGCCATTTTCTTTCCGATTCAGTTTGGGAATCCCAGATAAGCCTCCAGAAGAAGCAAGGTTACCATGAGTTAAAATAGAAAAGACTAGGTTTTTATTTTCAAGTGGACAATTGAGTTACCGTAGTAGTTTCCCCTGAAAAAAGAATCCATTAATTTCAGAATTAAGAGATTAAGAGTTCCTTGAAGAGTACCTTTCCCCGACATTTGCTGGAAATGAGGCAATGGCCAAATTTTTTTTTTTTTAAATCTGTGGCATCTTTAAGATGATAGCTATTTTTGTTCAATTCAGCTTGACCAGGGACTTTTCTATAGTGGACTTTTAAAAGGCACTTTGCAAAGTTACTTAATACTTCCTTAGTTTGTGGACAGAACTATTTTGGAGACAAATAGCAGCCTTTCTGGCTTTGGACTTAACAAAGCTTAAGATACAGAGGTATGGGCAGAGGAGGTGAATATGGATCAGAATGGCTCCCTTGGGTCTCCAGGAGCCTCACGGGATCTTAGGGTTGGCTATTCTTGCTGGGGGTCCAGTCCTACAGAGAGGGAATTTATTTGAACTTCCCCTTCCCCCCACCCCAGTCCATTTGCATTTTGCAAAGCTTCCTTAGCAAGGACTTCCTGGTGCTGAACCAACATCTGCCTCCTTGGAATTACTGCCCATGGCTCAGATCTCCTGGGAGTGAACAAAATAACTCTTATTCATTGTTACTTGGCATCCCTTTATGACTCTCTTGTGTCTTCCTCCCACATCCATCCCTCTACTGAAAACTCTGGAATGCTTGCCAGACACCCAGAAGAAAGGGCAAGGAACCAAGCTCTGCCTGGTAATGCTAACACCCAGCCAGCCCCACAACGCCCAGTTACTCTTGAGTGGCATTGGTTCATTTTCCCTCACCTGTTCTCCAGGCTTCATCCCACTCTTGGCACAAGGAAAAAATAACTTTTGAAGGGATCTGAGAGGTTAAGAGTAAGGTGTGCCTCCTCTTCTCCAAGAAAAGTAATCTATCCATGGTGTCGACACGAACAGAGCTCCTCACAGCCCCCTGGTATTCAAGGTCCATCCGAAATCTCCTCAGTGCTGTGAAAAACAAGTAAAATGAAGGAGGATGGATGTTCCACACCATGGCGAGCCTTGCCATCCCTGATGAGAGAGGAAAAAAAAAAAGGTAAAAGGCATTGCTTATTTTGCCTGCTCAGCCAAGAGTGGGGGTGGGACTTATTTGTTAACCTAAAGATAGCTTTAATGCTGTTTGTTTTTCCTAAGGAACATCTGCTTGTACAATGATTAGGCATTGGCATTCATTAACACAGGAAGTAAAGTGTCTGAGGTTTGTGTCACTGGGAGTGTTCGAGAACAAAATAAGATAGACACTCGTGGGAGTGATTTGAGAGCGTTCTTCACACTGTGCAAAGGTTCAACCTAGAGGAATGTGTAGTATTCAGAGGATGCAGCCATTGAGAATGCAGTTTTCCGTAGTGAGAGAAGGTCATTTTCCCCAGCACTGTGGGCACGGGACGGGTGATGAAGGACATTGACCATGTGCATGTGCCATGTGAACGCATGCCTAATGAGCGCCTGGCAGCAGCGGCATCTCAAAAAATACTTTCTGAATAAATGAATAAATTTCCCAGGCACACAGTGAAAAGAATGCAGTACATTCTGTGCACCCTTTCTACATTCCAAAGTGTATTTACATATATTATGGCATTTTCCTTCCTAACCTTCCTATGAGGACTAAGGCATAGCCTTCTTCCCGATCTTCGACAACCATTTTACAGGGAAGGGTGTGGTCATTGCCCCACAAGTTAGTGACAGAGTCGGAACTAGATGGTGCGTTTCCTAATTCTTGGTAGAATTCCAGAACACTCAACCATTTGGCCAGTGACTTTAAGGAATACTCCACAGGTTCTTAGTTACAGTGTCTATATATTCTGAGTCTCCTGTCTCCCTTTCACCTTCCTCTCCTGGTTAAAAAGAAAAAAGTGATGCTATCAAAAATCAGATTATTGAACATATTAAGTACCATAGGACAAGTGTAACAAAAAAAGAAAATAACACAATTTAAAAGTCATTCCATTTCCCAATCTACTCTTCAGGACTTCCAGCAATAGGTATGTGAATAGATGTTTGAAAAAGTGTAAAATGCAGTGATCAGTTGAATTTTTCTTGTTAATGGAAAAAAAGAATTGAACGCCTCTGCAAAGAAATGATACGGCATTGTCCCTCGGCCCAGGGGAGAAGGTGGGACAGATGTCAGACTCCAAGAAAGCTGGAGATGTGGAGCGCATGGTAGGGATGTACTAGCTCAGCCCTGTCAGGTTACACACAAGGAAACCGAGGCATAGAAGGGTCATGAAGGGTTATGTAGCTGTTAGAGGCAGGACTGAGTCTCACCCTCAAGTTCCCTGATTTCCAGAGACCCTACAGTTCTGGGCCCTGACCGTATATTCCACTGGCTCTCAGCAGCTGAAGCAAGCATTTTCATCACTGAGATGTGTGTGTGTGTGTGTGTGTGTGTGTGTGTATGTGTGTGTGTGTGTGTTTGTCTCTACATGCATGCCTTGTTTTCTCATCTACCCCCTCACAAAACAGGCTTCAACACCTATAATCAAGCACTATAAAGGGTGTGCATTTGTGCATTCTAAATTCTACAAAGTAAAATTAAAATTTTTCTCCGAGCCTTGCCATGTTTCAATAGTAGGAATGAAAAGCCAATGACATTGCTCCCTACGTTTTAGTTGTCCCACCAATTTCTAGATTCCATTAAGGAGACCAGTCCCAAATAACAAGGTGGAGGATGAGAAAGAATCAGGGAAAGCTGTCAACAGCTCCCCATTTCTGTCCCCAAGGTGTCCCCCACCCCATCCTCAGCTTCGGCCTTGGCTTTTGAAACCCTCAGCCCGCTTGGGACACAGTCCACCCTCCATCATCCTACCTATTGGCTCCGCATCCCTCTCACGTCTTTTTAAAAAGATATTTTGGGAAGCAGCAAACGCACATCCAGACACCAATTACTCAATCTCCCAGCAAGTATGGAGATGATGGAAGTATAGCCCTTCGGTCTCCTAGCAACAGCGTGGGGGGATGCTGCAAAGCGAGCTGGTTGCCCAGCACCACCCTGCGTAGAAGGCATTTGCGCATTTCACTTTTGTTGTCTTTGACGGCCATTTCTAAAACGGGCTCTGTATTCTTGGGGGGATTTTAGACACTTAAGTTTTTTTTTTTAAAGATCTCTGCTGACATCCACAGGTCCTATAATTAACATCTCCAGCCTTCACAGGCCGGAAGTGTTCCGTCACTTCTAAAAATACAGAGCCTCCTCTTGGTCTTCCTCCGTCAGTTTATTAGGGAATCGTCCAAACTGGTCCCTGCTTCCTCCATGCCACCCCTCTCACCTTTACACACATTCACCCCAGATGTGGACACTCAAGAACTCTTTTCTTTTTGTTTTTTTAAGTTGTG
The DNA here is from genome assembly GCA_963574415.1 of Tarsius wallacei. Classification (NCBI taxonomy): domain Eukaryota; kingdom Metazoa; phylum Chordata; class Mammalia; order Primates; family Tarsiidae; genus Tarsius; species Tarsius wallacei. The sequence continues at coordinate 5,597 of CAUYQG010093216.1, forward strand.
AACTCTGCCCTCTAGAAAAATCCAAACGATCACAGTGACTGACCATCTCACTCAACTTGCTTTTAGCCTAAAAAGACTCCCTAGTATGACTCCACACCTGTTGTCCCGCTGCTTCCGTAATCTCCAACTCTGCTCTCCCCACCTCCTATGGCAAATGTGTCACGGACAAGAGGAATGTTTGACAAACTGGAGAAAGAATTGATTAAATGAGGGAGGGAGAGCTAGCATGATGACTGACTGCCCTCACCGGAAACACCCAAGATCTCAAGGGAGGAGGTGTTGAGTGGAGAGGCAGTCGTTTCTGTAGTTTGTAGCAGACGGATATTTGAGGGAAGAGAAAAAGAGGCAGGATCAGACAAAGAGTGGGATTTTCATTATCACTGAAAACGGAAACAGCAGGAGAACCGAGGAAAGCTGTTTCTACTCTAAATCCAAAATTCACATCTGCTGTTTCTGACCCAGGGGCCCCTGAACTTTGAGAATCCTTGAGGGTCAAGCCTTTCGGCTCATGCTTGGGGATAAGGGAGAGAAAATGGGAATGCCAAAGACTATAATGCCTTTTTGGGGAGGAGGAGGGGCCAAGGATGAGGAGGTGGGACTGAGTACTTTGTCGCAGGAGCACTGATTGAATAAAACAGGAAGGTGCACTAAGCCTGTCCTAAGTTTTCAACCATCTCTCAGACATCAAGCATGCACGGTGGCTCAAGCCTGTGATCCCAGCGCTTTGGGAGGCTGAGGTTGGAGAATTGCCTGAGCCCACGGGTTCAAGAACAGCCTGGGAAATTTGGTAAGGCCTCATCTCTGCAATAAAATCAAAATATCAGCCGGGCATGGTAGTGTGCACCTATAGTTCTGGCCACTTGGAAAGCTGAGATGGAAAGATCGCCTGAGCCCAGCAGGTGGATGTGAGGGTGGCCATGAGTGTGCCACTGTACTCCAGCCTGGGTGACTGAGTGAGACTCCAACTCAAAAAAGAAAAAAAAAAGAGAAAGAAAGAAAGAAAGAATTTCTGAGGTGAAAAGATGTGATTCCAAGATAATCTTTTAAATCTTATTTTAGCCCATTAAGAGACTGTTTCTCTCAACAATAAAGAAATTCACATGGAAATATAAATGACCACAAATAGCCAAAACAATGCTTAGCAAAAGAAACAAAGCAGGAAGTATCACACTTCCAGACATTAAGCTCTAGTATAAGGCTATAATAATCAAAACAACCTGTTATTGGTACAAGAACAGACGTATAGACCAATGGAACAGAATAGAGATTCCAGAAGCAAAACCTCAACTTCTCAACCAACTCATCTTTGACAAAGTCTCCAACAATAACCACTGAGGAGAGAGAACCTATTCAGTAAATGGTGCTGGGAAAACTGGCTGACCATGTGCAGAGGAATGAAACAGGACTCCTACCTATCACCACACACGAAAATAAACTCCAAAAGTGTCAAAGACCTAAATGTAAAAACCACAAACTTTAAGAATCTTAGAAAATGCAGGAGTCACCCTTGTAGAAATTGGAATAGGCAACCAACTCCTGATCAAAACCCCAAAAGCCCATGCCATAAGAGATAAGACAGACAAGTGGGACCTCATCAAACTGAAAAGCTTCTGCAAAGTGAAAGAAACCATCAAGAGAGTGGGAAGACAGCCCACAGAATGGGAAAAAAATATTTGCCAACTGCATATCTGACGAAGGCCTAAGATCCAGGATCTACAAGGAACTCAAATGTGCCAACAGAAAATAAACAAACAGTCCCATTAAAAAGTGGGCAAAAGACATGAATAGACACTTCTCAAAAGAAGACATATGAGCAGCCAACAGAAACATGAACAAATGCTCAGCGCATTAATTATTAGAGAAATGCAGATCAAAACCACATTGAGATACCACCTAACTCCAGTAAAAATGACCATCATTAATTAACAACAACAACAACAACAACAGATACTGGTGAGGATGCAGAGGAAAGGGAACACTTCTACACTATTGGTAGGAACACAAACTAGTTCAACCTCTATGGAAAGCAGTGTGGCAGTTCCTAAAAGAACTAGACATTGACCTTCCATACGATCCAGCAACTCCCCTTCTGAGAATATGCCCAGGGGAACTTAGATCACTCTTCAGAAAAGATACCTGCACATGCATGTTTATTGCAGCACTATTTTTAACAGCAAAAATGGAACCAACCATGCTGCCCATCGACTCTAGACTGGATTAAAAAAATGTGGACATATACATGATGGAATATTATGCAGTCATAAAAAAAGAATAAAATTATGGACTTCACAGTAACTTGGATCGATTTAGAGTCTATAATATTCAGTGATTTATCACAGAAAAAAAGAACTGAGTACCATATGTTCTCACTCATATGTGGACTCTGAACATTTACCATATGAAAGGGATTGGCGGTAGCCGGAAACTGCAAGGAGAGAGAGGGGGGTGGCACCTCACATTAATAAGGGTATTTGATCTCAAACCAGGCAAAGTGGGGACCAAAGGTAAGGCCCAAACTTGACCACTCGTATACCTGAACCTAAATTGTACCCCACATCTTTAAAATAAAATCATTTTTTTAAAAAAGAGGCTCTTTCTCCAACAAACAGGGCAACTTCTCCATATTTTCTTTCCTGCCTGTCTGTGCCCTATTTTGCTCTTCTTTAAGTCAGGAAGTTTGCAAGGTGCTACCCTTTCCACCAGCCTTCCCTTTGGGACTTCTGGCTTGCCACGGAGAGATTTGCCAGGCTGTTCCTTTCTAGTATTTCCGAGGAGGCTCCTAAGAGGTGGTGACCATCTTGCTTCTAAATGGAATTTAAGCATGAACCAGTTAGCTCATGAAGCCATAAGCAATGGCTAAAACTCTACTGGAAAAGGAAAAAAAAATGATTCTCACCCTGGCTCTGAATCGCAGGACACGTTCTAGGGTGGGGCCCGTAACCACTTACGGGCACATGAGCCCCTGTCCGGTACTGGGCCTGACTCAGGGCTTAAACTAAGCCTGGGCTAGTAGACTGAGAGATTTCAAGAAGGAAATGATTGCAGAGGGAGAGATGAAGACGGCAGAGCAGGGCCCGGTCACTGTTGGTGCTTATTTGTTACTCTTCAGAAGTAAGAACTTGGGTAGACATGATGAGACTGTTTCTAAGAAGTCTGCTCCTGCAGACTTCTCTCTGGTATCCCCAATCCCACAGACAGGACTATATTAAGTCCACATAACGTAGATGCCCACTTCCCATGGGAACACTGGGATCTGCTAGTTTTCCAGAGAAGGATGAATCAATCAGAACCCCTCTCCATTTTCCCCTTGGCACCGACTTTAAGAGGAGCACAGGATTAGAGCTCAAGGGCCCCTGTTTATAACAAGTTTATAAACTTGCAGTCAAGTTTATAGTTGGGGAACAGCATCTCAGCTTGAGAAAGACCCTCAGCTACGTTAAGGGAGAGCAGAGCCAGGGTTATGTCTCAGGTGTATGAACTCAAAGCCAGTTATCTAAAGTCACCCTGTCTCTCCGAAGGCTGAAAACCAGCTTGTGCTTTCTGTCTAACGCTGTGGGCTTGACCTAAGACCAAAATGGAGCACGAGGCAGGGACACAGATGTTAATCGGGGAATCTGAGAGACCGTGGAAATAGACGTTCTTCTACTATTTTGCTCAAGACTAGTTCTATGCCCAGCAAATCTTATGAACTGCCACTCAAGGCTTCCCAGCTTCATGAAGAAATACACCCCAAGAGAAAAGCATGATCCTCTAAATTGCTATTTCCGAGCCTGCTGAGGCTGAGTCTTTATTTTGTCACTTATCTGAAGTTCTGCATGTTCAAGTTCTGCTCTGACACAGGCCTTTGTCAGGAGCCCAGTTACCATGGCAGTGCCTCCAAAATAGAACAAGTCCAACACACATCAATAGACGGCACAATAAATAGAATAAGTACTACTTACAGTGCATTATTCAGTTTCTACTGGGTAGTAATTTGTGCAGAGTTGAAAATAACTACATCTCCCCCCTTCATTTAATTAAAGGAAAACAATTCCACACATCGGAAATGTGCAGTGTTCATATCAGAGTGGAACTCAAGTTGCTGTGTGATCAAGAGGCCAGGATTATGGGTGAATTTGCTAGGGAAAAGTTAATGTGTTAAAGACAGGGCCATTCAGAGAACCACGCAGGCGCACCCACCATATGCTTTGATTTGTTTGGAGGCACCAGCTGAGTATGGATGGAGACTATCACTGAACAAAAGTAACATCCCCCCCCCCAGAAATATATAGGTGAGCATTCCTCTCTGTTTGCCCATGGTCATCCCAATTTATCCCCACTGTCCCTTGATACTCCCAAGTGTCACACTTTGGATCAAAAATTATATAGGCACCCTAATTATAGGTAACTACAGGACTTAGAAGACTGGTGGGGGGGGGACCTCTCTGAAAAAATTTTCACGATTCACTCTGAGAAAGAAGATAGTCATGTTTATGGCAGTTATTTCAAGGAGGGTTGCATAGTTTTGGCTGCTTCTAGGTAAATGCATGCTTCAGGGTCTCCAGTTTCTCATGTTCTCTGTGGATCGCTGTTCATCTTAGACAGAGTAAGCAGCTTGACCCAGAGGAGAATGCACTGCCTTTAGAATCAGACAGGTCTGGGTTCCAGAAAAAACTTTTGCCTCTGACCCTGTGAAAGCCTTCATCTTATACATGACACACATAAAAGTGAAGATGACACTCTTCGATTATCTTGCTGTGAAAACTAAATGATGCTGCATAGGTACAAGTATCTAACACATGTCTGGTCTATAGGAGGGATTGGTCATTAGTGTCTGTTTCTTTTCTCCTGCAACAGCTGTAGCTAGCATGGTAGACTGAACAAATATGGCCTTCAGGATCTGTCACACCTGTAAGTGACAGCTCCCTGGACAAGCTAATTGACCTCTGAGGCTCCAGGCCTGACTCTTAAAAGTAGGCATCACCCAAGACATCTCATAAGCTGTTATGAAGAATAACAGAAATGACAAATGTAAGTCACCCAGTGTAGATCCTGCCACTTAGTAGATGCCTACCACGAATTAGGTTCCCTGGGAAGCAGATGCTGGGATGGAAAACAGAATACAGAATGTTTATTAGGGAGTGCCATTGGGATCAATACTTAAGAAAAGGAAGAAAAAGAAAGCAGGGTTGGGCAGAGGAGGAAATTGAGCTGTGCTATAGGCCTAATGACAGTCTCAGCCTACCCCCAAAAGAGAGCTCTGACATGCCAATGGCCTTTCACAGTCTTTAGAGTTTGGCCATGATATCTAGTCATTGGACACTGATTAGTCAATGGATGTGACCTGCCACAGGAGGGAGCATGAACTTGAGCAAGGTGGCTTTCTGCAGCTGAAGCAATCGTGGCGTCAGCTACCTACTTCGTTTCCAGGAGCCAGGGTGACAAGTCCACAATGAAGAAGGGTTTGAAGGGCACATCTCTGTGTCTGCCACAGTCCACCCCCTCACCACTTGAAACGACTACTTTATACGTATTCAGAGAATAGCTTGCCAGGATTCCAGCGGGTCTTTCTTCTTAAAAAAAAAAAAAATACCCAGAAGAGAAAGGTTTGTGGGTCAAATGTCAATCCCTGCCACTATAATTGGTCTCAGTGATACGGTGATGCTATCATCTTCCTTCTCCATTATCTTTCTTAGATCTTCCTTCACCTTAATTACTGTCTCTGCTGGTTTCAGTAGCTTGCCTGGTGTGGTGACTTGGACCTGCATCCCCGAGCATCTGGTCCTCATGCCCTTCTCAGGATGCACTTGTTTATTTACACTCAAAATTAAGCAAGGAAATACCAAGAAGCACCTAATAGATAACTGAGTGTTAAACAAATTCTCCTATGCCCCATTGGGGAGGAGCAACCTATCTTTTCCTGATGACACCAGTGCTAACTGCTCTAAAAAGGATTATTCATCAGCTATAAAACAACGTTATTTTCTCTTTTGAGTTTTGGACTTACTTGGGGCCTGTTGTTGTTGTTGTTATTATTATCATTGCCTGTTATCATTTTTGGAATGGAGGTGTCTATCCTATGCCTGTCCCATCATTGTATTTTGGAAGTAGATAACTTGTTTAAGCTCACAGCTTGAGAGAAATTTGTCTCAAATACATTGTGCCATGAGTCTCACCCATATCTATTTATTATAAATGACCAAATCTGTGGCACTCTGTTAGACAAAGACAGTAGTTTAGTACCTTTTCAGGAGTGGATAGTCTCTGAAGGGCATTAACATCTTGTACCAGTTCTCAAGTTATTGCTTTTCTGCTTCAAATCCATTCCTTCTCAAATAAATCTTTATTTGAGAGAACTTCTAGATTTGAAGCATAAGTAGAAAGGTAGTACAGAGAATTTCCACATACCCCTCATCCAGTTCCCCTATTATTAACATCTTACATTAGACAGTACATTTGTCACAATTAGTGAGCCAATATTGATACGTTATTATTAACTAAAGTCCATAATTTATTCAAGCTTCCTTGGGTTTTCCCTAATGTTCTTTTCTGTTCTAGGAACTCATCCAGAATATCACATTGCATCTAGTCGTCATATCTCCTTTGGCTCTTTTGGTTGTGACAGTTCCTCTGACTTTCCTTATTTTTGCTGACTTGGACAGTTTTGAGGCGTACTTGTGAGTTATTGTGTAGAATGTTCCTCAGTTGAGATTTATCTAAAGTTTTTATCATGATTAAACTGGGATAATGTGCATTCGGGGGGAAGACCACAGAGGTAAAGTGCCATTCTCATCACATTTTTTAAAAGGTACATTCTGTCAATGTTAACACCACTGACATTAACTTTAATCACTCGTCTTGAGGTGGTATTTGTCAGATTTCTCCACTGCAAAGCTACTCATTTTTCTTCTCTTTTCATGTTCTACCTCCTTGAGTATGGAGTAAGCTATGTCAATTATTCAGAATTACTCTGCATGGGAGATTTGACACTTCTATTTATTAATTTATTCCATCATTCGTTTATGTAAGTATGAACTCATGGATATTTATTTCACATTTTGGACAAGAACTCATTAGTTTTTTACTTATCTTGTTTCTCCCATCACTCTAGCGGTGGCCATTTGAAGCCCTTTCAGTTGTCATCCTGATCCATTTAATATACCTCCATCACTGTGCAATTTTATGTGTTTGTTTGAGCACATTCTTTCAGGTACCACAGATGCTCCAGATCATCTTGTATATTTTCTTCCCTAGTCCTAGAAACAGCCATCTTTTCAAAAAGCTTCCTTTTGTTGCGATCCGAGACCTGAGTGCTAGGTGTGGTTGTAGCAATCGGAGTGTCATTGTTTCTGAGACCTCTTAGCTAACAGATTAAGGAGATATTATATGCATATATGCTAATGCGTGTATATATAGATACCTATAAATATCTCTGTATATAACCATCTGTTTCTATATTAAGCCAAACATGATGAGTTCATACTGATGTCTTCAACTTTAATATGTTACCACTAGGAATATTCTAGCCTTTTCCCCTTGTTTATCTATAACAGTCATGAGAAATCTAGCTTTCACCATCCATTTGTTAATTGTTCAATTCCAGCGTACATACAGAATGGTTTCAGAATTGTTAACACATATCCTTCATGGAAAACAACTTTTATCAACTAGAGTACAGTTCTCATGGGCAGTTATTTTTGCCCTGAGTCTTAAAAACTCCACATATTTCTAAAGTGACTTAGATCAGCACCTTATTCCTTCAAATCCTTTCTTCTTTATCCTGTTTGTGATAGTATAGCTGGGCATTATACACTTTTCTCTTTTCCAGCTGACGATATATTAAGCTTTGTCAGTAGAGGGTACCAGAGGCACATTATAGGAATGTTGAAAGAGAAAGGGGCTTCCCTTCCCGGTTCTGGTGTGCTCTTCCCTGCTTGCTCCTATAACGGTGTGGCAGCCAACAGCGTGTGCGACGGCCAGTGATGTTCACCTTCTCGGTAAGTTCTGCCAACAGGGTCAGCCTCATGGGCACTTTAATGCAATCACACAGTACTCCACTCTCAAAAGAGCCCCGTGCTTAATTTAATGCTCTGTTGACACTGTCTCGAATTTCTTTATAAGCTTATAATTTGCGCCTCTGCCTTGTAGGTAAAGTTTAATAGGACAGTGGAGCATGCACTGAGCAGAAGGGGATAACCAGATAACAGTACACACAAGCTCAGGTCTGCAGGCACAGCAGATAGCAGGCAGCATGAGTGCTAAGCAGTTTGCCCAGCCACCAGGCACACACACAGGAATACACGAGGCAGTCTGGGACTCTGCAAACCCAGAAAAGGTAGCCCTTTGCTGGGACAACAACAACAGCAGCAGAAGCAGTCGTGGGGGCAACTGCAGCTCTGGAAGAGATAGGAGGCTCCTTATGCATGCAACGCTGAGATTGTGGAGAGAAGCCAGGTTGCCCACCATCCCTGGGGCCTGTCCCTGTGGCATCAGCACAGATATTAGTTCTCTGACCTGAGCACCAGGACAGAAATTTCCCATGTTCAACCAGTAAACTTTTTCAGTAAATTATTTTTTACTAGATAAAGAATTCACAGGGACCTTGCAATAAAGCATATTGGATTATTATTAGAATTCCTAAAGAGTTTAGAACCTCTGGTTTTGAAACCTGCAGCAAGATTGGCAAACAAATATCCACAAGCTTAAAAACAGAAATTAAATTTAAAGATATTGCACCCAATGGAAACAAAAAATAGTGCTTTTCATGTGAACTTTCCAATGGATCAGTTATTAACAAGAAATGCAATTTTTTAATTAATATCTTCTTGCCATTGAAGACATAGGAATGGAATATATCACAAAGTATTTTGAGTTATACACAAATCATGAAGTGACTTTTGGTTTCTTGTACAAACTCACAAATTACAGGAAATGTCAGAGGAAGCACTAAAATGCCATTGTATAAATTTACATTTAAAATTAAATTAAGTCAAACAAAAATGATTTCTATAAAGAGTTAAATCTTTTTAGAAAAAATATTTAGAATTATGCTCTAGATGTGCTATGATTTGTATTTCAAAATACTTTCTCGGAAATTTATCCCAATGTTATCACAGCCCATAACGTACTTTTCACAGCTCCATGAAAAGTTGTATCAGCAGAAAGATCCTTCTCAATATTAAAAATTATTTACTATCTTACATTGCCAAGAGCAATTAACATCGCATTCAATTATAACTTTTAAAAAAGTTGCTAAGTTTTCGTAGATTTGCAGAAAGGGAGTTCAGAAAAATCTCATGACCAATCAAGATATGACATTAATAAAGTATTACTATTATTTTATCACATAAAATAATGACACCAAGAGTGTTGATTTTTGTAATTCATTAGTTTGTTGTTATTCATGCATCACTATCACCCCTTTTATGTTGTTTAAGGAATAACTTTAAAATCTTTATATTGTAGTACCTTAAACTGTGTACTTTTTCCCCCTGCTATTTGAACGAGTGGTCCTGCATTTTCATTTTGTACTTGGTCTCACATATGATGCAACTGGCCCTGTCCACCTGTGCACAGAAGGTGGTTTCCCAGAGTCTTTCGTCAGCACCTCAACAGACAGTCTCTTAGTCAAGACCTTTAGTACCTCAGTCAACTTTCCCACCAGCCAAAGAAACACAGTCACATTCTCTCCAATTAGGTCTTGAGAAAGGTCCTTTTCCAACTTTGCTTCTTCATTTGATACTCTGCCTCGGTGTTAGAAGTATTGCCTGATCTCTCTGTTTGTTGAAATCGCTGAGTAGTTTCTGTCTCCCGACTAGATCCTGAGTGATATACATTTGGCAAGAAGATCTTCACGTTTCGTGGCCACTCTCATAAGTGTATCCTACATGCTGCTACCCTGGAGATCTTCATTCTCAGTCTTCTAAATGTTCTTCTTTCAAGCCCTTATGAGCTGGTTGTCATTTTTCACTTCCTGTGAGTCTGTATATATTCCAACTTTGAGTAACTTCTCTTTTTATGGTCAGCAAATAACCGGGTTGTGGCTCTGGGAAGGATTGTAATTACTTTGTGTATTTCAGAACCATAATTCTATAGTTCAACTACTATCAGTCTTTTGACTTGTACTCACATAATGAGCCAATCCACTTATGAAGCATACTCAGCTGATCACAGCCCAGATGTCCAGAGGTCTGAGCCAAAGAAGAGGTGCTGTTGCAGTGGTGATGGATGAAATGGGAGGTCACATCTACCTGCCCATATAGCTTACTTGTGTCTTTTAACTGGTCATCTGTAATTCAAGATGTGCCATTTTCATCTTATGGTGGAATGGTATCTAGCTTACCAGGCCTTATGAACTGGTGGGTCTAAAAGAGCTCAATTCATAGTAGGCAGTTCCATGGGTATAGTCTTCATTGTATGCTCTTGCCTTAGAACCTAAGGGTGTGTGTGTGTGTGTGTGTGTGTGTGTGTGTGTGTGTGTGTGTTGTGATTATTCCACTGGGATTTGCCAAGCTTCGCATGATCACTCTTCTCAGCACTTTACCTATAATACCGTAGAGTTTCTTAGGATTTATGAACCAGATATCAGGGCTGTTTGCAGAGTTACTGCAAAGCCCTTTCCCAGCATGGGTATTTGAAGCGGGCAGCCTTTCAGGTCACCCAGTGTGGCAGACATATCCTAGGGTGTCCCCCATATTCATACTGTGTAAAATCTCCTCCCCTCGAGTATAGGCAGGACATGAAACCTGCTTATGAAATTAAGAGATTATGGCAAGTGTGGTGGGAAGTCACTTATTATCACTCAACTTTGATATTTTTAATGGTACAAGCTAAATAGTGTCCTTGCTGATTCCCCATCTTTTTTACGCCATGAGCATGCTGTATTCTCTTGACCGACTCCCTAACTTTCTACAGGTAAGGCCTTACTGCCCTTCTAACCTTGCCATTCATCATTATAATTCATTTCTCGTGGCTTCTGATGGTTAATATGCCCAATTGGACTCTATTAATTCAGGGTCTTGCCATCCCCATTGCTATTCATGAGAGTAATTCTGTTATAGTTGCTGCCATTATCAGGTCTGACACACAGTGGAGAACTGCCACTAATGCAGGTGTCCGTCTCTCTAGGGTATGAGCCGGGTGTTAACCCACCTTTGGAATTGGGCTGCTTACGAGAACGAGCCCTGGGCCTGGTTCTACCCTCTCTCCATCCCACTTCAGCTCCCAGGAAATGAGAATCTCTTTGTAAAACAGCAAGGAGGGTCTACGGCTTTCACACTAAATATTCAAATGGAAATTAATTTTCTTCGCTTACCTCCTTCCCAAGCTTTAGTTTGACAATAGCCAGCAAGGCGCATTGTCTTTTAGTTGATACTTTCCTCAAATTTCTCCAAGTCTTCATAGATAAGAATGCCATCCAAATTCAAACTTGGTGAAATTTGGGTCAATTTTCTGGTCACTTTGAACAAGAGTTGTATGGACTCTTACTACCACTTGCTGTGGGCCTCCCTTATTAGTAGTGAGAGAGTGATCCAGTTCTACACCCATTAGCACCTGCTTTCCCAGGCCATTTTTGGCACCAACTGTCACAGAGATGAGCACGCAAGATATGTACGAGGGCATGTTTGGGTCAGAGGAAGAAGCTGAGCTGCTGCAGACCCAGTGACAGTTTCAGCCAACCCCATGGGGACTTTAAGCTGCAACGATCTTTCAGGGTTGTCCTGAGCTGGCCTGAGAGGGCTAGGCTTTTATATTGCCACCAATTTCATATTAATTAGACATGGATGTGAACCACCACAGAAAGGTGAGTGTCTTTGGGTGACCTCAGATGAGAATTCCTGAAAGTGCTGCCAGCCAGGTACTCACATCACAGCGTGTGGGGACAAAAATTCTTTTATTGAGGGGGTACTCTGGCAACGTATCACAGTGTCCATCAGAGTAATAAACGAAATTAACTTATTCTTTCTTTATATGCAAAAAATTATAGTATGAGAAATATGTACGGCTCTTACTTGACATATTGGAAAAACCTGGGCAGCTGAAAAAAATTAGACTATTATCCTGAAAAAATTGTAGAACCCATGTACAGGTAAATTAGGTAATCCCTTCTATGTTTTGAGTGATCTAAAGAAGTTTTATGCCTTAAAATCTTTACTCCAACTACAGTCTTAATTTCTTCACATTGTCCTCTCATACTCTAAGAAAGGAGAAATCTGAGTAGTTATAAGATTAGTGCAAGCACTAATTAAAGGCAAAAGTCTCCTGCCAAAATTTCCCTCAGAAAGAAATGCTAAAAGCTAAAATAACAGCTCAGTTAGAATTCTTCAATCCATTCAAAAAGTATCCTCAAGGACAACCTAAAGGGATATGACAATTAAGGTGTCCCCTTGATCACGGACTAGGGTTGGGTGCGGGGGGTGGGGGTGGGGAGTGGGATCAGGATTTGTTCCTTGAAACAGGGAAGATGATGATACACAAAATGCAGACTCCCAAGTGTCTCTCCTGCATGCACATTCACATCCAGAGGTTCTGTGGCACTGTTATTCCAAACCATCTCATACCTAATAGTCTACGGTGTCCCGGGAACATATGGACATGACCACCTTTGGAGAAGAGAGGAAGATATTGGAAAGGAGTGATTTTGCTTCATCTCACTTCTGCAGCAAAAAGTTGCCCATTCCCATGAGTTAGTGGGTTGACTTTGTGTGTCCTGCTCTGATTTCATAACAGCTTTGTCTTTAATTAGGTCCCCACGATGGTGAAGTGAGTAGGAATGGAGATTCAGGAGCCAGAGAGCACTGTGTTTTGAATTCCAACTCTCTCTCCGAAATTCCATGATTCGGGTAGCTTCTGAGAGGTACAGCCTTGCTTTTAGAGAGAGGGAGGTCCCCAAGACATTGATTCCCTCTTTGTCCCTTCCTCTAGGGAGGACAGGTATGAAAATCATCTGTCACCATGAGTCAGAAGTGAGAGCCAGGACAGCAGGTCAGATAGCAAAAACACAAGCAGAGGGCAGAGGGGGTGAGGTCTGAGGAGGCTATATTCCTTTTTCCTTTTAAAGGTTAACTTTTGAATACTTGGACTTTCCCCCAGGGTCTTATTCCTTTGGCTAACCCTTTACTTGCCATTGTTGTCTACTTGTAGATATGAGAAATGATAGCTGAAGGTCAACCAGATGGCTTGATGACTTCATTTACTTTCTCTTTGGGAAAACAACGGGAGGAAATTCTAGTTATTCATTCTCCTGCAGGCAGGGGTGTGCTGTGATAGCTTCTGAAAATGAAGAGACAAACTTGCTTATTGTGTGCCTGGAGGCTCTGGGGAACATAGAGACACTTCCTGCTCCACCATTTGATTTGAGAACATAAGGAATTAATTGTACACCTTGCTGAGGAAAGAAAAGGCACATTGTATATTCCAAGTATCGAGATCTTTCTTTTAGGATTAGAATATGTAGCTGACACGGAGAAAATATTTTCAAGATGTTGTGAGAAAGAGGAAAAAAATAAACTCAAGACTCCAGCTCTTTACAACCTGATTTTATTCAACACCTGCACAGTTTCACATCTCGGTGGAGCAGGAGTGTCTATGGCTTCTCGGAGACCATAACCCAGATATCCCTTCCGATGCACAATCAAACACGAGTTCTCCTGAAATGTGCAGAAATAAAGCAAGGGATGAGACGTAAGAACTCTTCCCAAGAGTTTCACAATATTTCCAGATATGAGAGTATCAAAGAACAATTTCCTCCTTGGGGAATTCCGGCCTTCTCGGTCTGAAAGACAGGCATATGGCTGTGAATTTCCCATTCACCCTGGATCTCAGTGTGTGCCCTGGCTTTCTCCGCCTGGGTAGAGGCGTTCAGACAACCAGTGAGGAAGGACCAACCAACGGAATGGATGGGACATTTGCTGTCACACCTGGGTTCCTAGCCATTTCTGACTCTTACTTAGTTGTGTGTGTGCTCTGAGCCTCAGTTTCCCAATTTATAAGGTAGAGTTGGCAATATTTATTTCAAATGCTTATTGCGATGATTAAATGAGAATAATGGTGATAAACTCTCTGTACAAAGGAGGCATTTGATAAATGTATGGGCGGTTAGATCCATGAGAGCAGAACTCTGTTGTTGATCCTCTTAGACAAGGTATCACGGTGTCTCACAGTGTCCATCACAGTGCTCAAAATATTTGTGGAATAAGTGAATCACGTTAATTCTTTCTCATTCCCATCACAGTCACTCCATAAACTAGATAAAATGTCCTTTTCATGCTGAGGAAGAACTATACTGCCTTTTCAAGAACAGCAGTTTCTGGATTCATGTACTCCATACCCCATTGTCACAAATACTTATGGACACAACCACTTTGGAAAACAAGTCTAGCAAAACTGAGTGTGCATGTGACCTTGAGACCAAGTACTTCCACTTTCTAGGTATATACCCCCAAAAATATACCTTTGTAGATAAGGCTAAAATATACAAAACATTCACGTTAGCAATAGCAAACAATGGAAAACAACCTGTATGCCAAGTAAGGAAAGAATCATTATATTCCACATATATTCTCAGTATATTTTACAAAAAGAAAATTAGTTTAAAAAACTGTAGGTTCCAACTTATAGAATGTACATAATTTTGAGCAAGAAAATGACATTTACAAAGAATATACATAGACTGGACTATGGTTATATACATATGGTTTAAAACATGCATAACAGTAACATAATATTGCTGGGGGAGTATAAACATATATAACTGAAGTATTAAAAATGCAAGGAATAA
>CAUYQG010093217.1:0-15453 GCA_963574415.1 Tarsius wallacei
TTAATGCCGAAACCGCAGTCTGTGAGAAACGGGCACAATGGACTCCTAAAGTAAGCCATGCCTGTCGTACTCTCAGAGCTTTAAGTTTCATCAAAGTCCCTGTTAGTGGAACGTGCCAAACAGTAAAGGAAGGAAATGGGCTATCAGCTCCTGAACTCATCCTAGTGGTCTCAGGGTCCGCAGCCCACCTGGATCCCTAAAGCTCAAGCAAGCCTCAACGCTGGCTCCCAACACTTAACTATTATCACAGTTACATTTTTTTCAGAGACGTTCTGAGAACTTAAGAGACAGAGAGAAGTTTTTAGAATTTATGATATTTCACGTTACACCTATGACCTTCCTCAGCTTCCAGTTTTACCAATTTATTTCATTATTTTCCTTTCTCTCCATGAATTTTAGTCACCAGAGTAGTTGATAGTTATCAAAAGTAGGTAGTAGTCAGTGAGTTTTGTGAATTATTATGTGTTAGTCGCCTTTTATTACTAACAAAGTTAGTTACAGGTTGGATGATATTGTTTACCCTTATTGACCACTTAGATCTATGAACAACCACTTTCATAGTTTTCAACATGAATCTTCTAATGCATATTTCCTGCTTATGGGGTTTCCAATGGCACTGTTCTATTCTTAGTATTTGTAGAGGCAAGACTGCTTTGGATATATTTATTTTAGGACAGCACTGAGCAAAATCCCACACATGCGCTCTCTCTCTCTCTCTCTCTCTCTCTCTCTCTCTCTCTCACACACACACACACACACACACACACACACACATACACACAAACACACACTAATTTTCAATTGCTTGGGATATTAGTAACATTTAATCCTTTAACTGGGTTGATTTGCCTCTGATAGGTACCATCCCTAAATTATAGGACTTACTAACAAGGCAAGGTTTTAGGCAATGTTCTTTTTAGATATCAGAACAAATCTAGAAATATGAGAACAAAAGCAAATTTCCTCTAATAAGGCAACTTTCCACACAGAAATGTATGTGATTTCTTTGTCTCGACCCCTCAGCTCTTACCTTCTCCAGACTCTCTCTGTTATATGCAATCCCTGAGCTCCTGAACTCACACTGACCAATGGTAGAGGTAAGTAGGGTTGTACCCTCACCAGAAGGAAAAGTCTTGAATGTGTTGTGTGTTCATATGCTCAAATTCAAGTTATCCCTGGGTATCTTATGTGCCTTCTTCCCAGGGACAGCTCTCTTGTTTGCTGGGTTTCAACATGGCTTATGTTTAGCAAAAAGGCTATTTGTTAGTCCTGGAATCACTCTTGAGCATGGACGTCTTACCTAAGGCTCTGATAACTTCTAATTTTTTTCTCTGCCACTTCTCCATCAGGCCAAAACCTGATATCTGTAAACTCCCAATCTCTAGCTAGGGTTTTATTCCAAATGGAGTCCATTCTCTACAATCATAGCCCTGATATGTAATCTAACTTCATTCATTTCCTTTGCTGTGATAATCCACCTATCAGTTGTAACTTTTAAAAATATATTCATCTGATCAACCTCAAGATTACTATATTGGAATCCTAATTGTTGGTCATACAATGTGTGGATACTATAGGCAGCATCCCAAAAGATACAGATTCTGAGGTAGAAATTTGCATACAGGAAGATTATTAGGTGTCCTTCTCAGATCAATAACCTGGGAAAAAACGAGATTGGTTAGAAAGAGAAACAAAACTGTGATATAATCCAAAGTAAAGCCTCAGTAGATCCTACAGGAGTCTGTGGTGGCCATTCAGAGTTGCCCTAAATTAGGATGGAGGAACTAAATTGTTCTACTTTTTTCATTAACCAATCACTGGATGCAAGGTGTCCACAGGAAGAGAATGTAACATGGGAAAAATTAGTTCTTCTTCAATGAGGTAAGTCCAAGAAAGTGACTTGACTGAGAGCTACTGACTGGTAACAGTGCTAGCAGTTGGGGAAATGGATGTTTCAGTCCTGGGGAAGGGGTCTGAGTGCATAGCATAGCATGCACTAAAGTTTACATTTCAAATCCAAGTCACTATCTACCTATTGGATTGCTGAGGATGTATTAGGTTGGCTTATAGATATAAATGCATTGGTTATAACATTAAGTAAGAAAAAGCTTTTTTCTCCCTACACTGCTGACCCTTCATCAACAAATAGTGCAGGCTGGATACTCCCCAATTTATTAATTAGCTGTGAGACAAGGTATAAATCTCATCTCTTATCTGCACCTTTGTTTGGTCAGCTGTAAAATAAGAAATTAGGATGAGGTGAGCTCTAAGGGTACCTTCAAACCCTACTATTCTATGATGATAATCAAATTATGTCAGGTTAAATGTTATGCAAAAGCACAATTAGTTTTCACCAAGTTTTGAATCTCATACTGAGTAGTTCTCCTCTTTAAAAATACGTCTTTACTTCGGTTCTTACTCCCATTTCTTGCATTTATAATCTCCCCTTTTTTACTAGATCATAGGTGTAGAATATCAAGCATGTTCTCTATTTATCTTTATAAAACAATTAAACAAACAAAACTTCCCCTGAGCTCCAAATCTTCCACTATTATTTTTTATTCTCCTTATTCACTGCTAACATTCTTGAACAATACCTCTAAACTCACGTGAAAATGAGTTTACTTCCAAGCCATCCAACTCACTCTTAAATCTACTCACTCCAATCTGCTACCATTCCTCACTGTTGCACTGAATTTTTTTTAAGGTTAAAAATGACCACATTTTACCATAGTCAGTCCTCCACCCAGATCTCAGCAGCATGAATTAACACAGTTGACTTTTTCTGTCACCCTTTTTGCTCCTGGCTTATTCCTATGCCATTGGTTACTTCTTTCTCAGTCTTGTTCCATTGCTCTAAAAGTTGATGGCCTCAATCTAGGTTTTGAAACCTCTTTCTTATATCTATACTCTGTTAAGGTGATCTCATCAAGGGCAGTAGCATCAGATGCCATTTTTACATGTTGATGATGTCCAGTTTTATATTTCTATCCCAACACTATTCTCCGTTCTCTAGACTTTATATTTAATAATCTACTTGACATCTCCACTTTGATATATAATAGTTTTTTCACACTTAATAAATCCAAACAGAGCTCCCAGAACTCTTGATTTTCTCAAATCTGAACTTCTTAAGCTTTTTCCATCTCACTAAATGTCATCTGCATATATCCAGAGTTCAGGCCCAATATATAAGGTTATTTTCGATCTCTTTCTTTCTCTTACATCCCACCTTGTTTATTAGCAAGTCATGTCAGCTTTATTCCCATAATAAGCATTAATCCCACATTTCTCTTCACCTCTGCAATCTCTATCCTAGTCCACAATTTATCAATTCTATTTCTACTCCTGACCTTCTCCAACCCCTTCTCCACAGAGTGGACAATGATCTTTATTTAAGAAATCAATCAGTTAAATCAATCACTCGCCTTCCTAAAATCCTTCAGTAATGTCTATTGCTCTCAGAATAAAAAGTTAGCTGAGAACGATGCCTAAAGAGGCCTTCCCCTAACCTGGCTCCTGTCTTCATCTCCAATTTTATCTCCTAATTATGTTCTACACTAGCTGCACCAGCTTCCTTTCTGTGCCTTGGCCATGGCAACACTTTGCTCACCTCTAAGACATTTCACTTGCTTTTCCTTCCCCAGGAAAATCTTGCTCTGCAATTCCTGTGATTGACATATTCTCATCCTTCAGTTCAAAGGAAACCTCTAGAAGTTCTAAATATCTGTATCCTCTTTATTTCCTTCATAGCAAACACTCAATTC
This sequence comes from Tarsius wallacei, assembly GCA_963574415.1. Classification (NCBI taxonomy): domain Eukaryota; kingdom Metazoa; phylum Chordata; class Mammalia; order Primates; family Tarsiidae; genus Tarsius; species Tarsius wallacei. The sequence continues at coordinate 3,768 of CAUYQG010093217.1, forward strand.
CATCTAGAATTACCTTTTTCAATTTAATAATTGTCTACTTCCCTCAGTAAAGTAGTCACCACAAGAGCAGACCCTCATTTGACTTGTTTTTGCTCTGTCTGCGGTTCCTGACATATAGTAGGTGTTTGATTAGTAATTACTGAAAAATGAATGATTGAAACACTACACATCAACTCACTGGTAGGAGAGATAAGACAAATACCCATACCATTCAAAATCTGTATTGGCTGTTTCCTCTATGGGATATTATCCACTATTACCCTATGCTTCTCACCTTCCTTTAGCAGAAGTTATGGTTTGCTCAGGGAATGCAAGTAAATTTAGCATTAATCGAAAAGAAACTTGATGGAGTGTAGATCCATGCTAACATAATCTCACTGTTCTAACAAATATTAGAAAAATAGGATTATCCAATATTTTAAACCATCTATCTACTGCTACTTTCCATTGAATGGGATTCTTGAGAGTTGAGTACAAATCTCTGCAGCAGTGGATTTCCTCTGACCATGTCTCTCACTTGGTTCTATTTTCCAAGTATAACCCTGACATTACAAATAACTAGGATCCAAAACTCCATTAAATTATCTGTTCTTTCCTTTACTGAATACAGAATTGTTGTTTTGGCTAGAATTAGTCAGGCACAGTTAGTACAATAACACTCAGTGCCTTCCTGTGTAGCACCTGCTGCATGTTATTTATTTCTTGTTAGCTACATAGTACAACAAATTGTGTCTTTTAACAGCTCATTGAGTAGAAGAGGAAAAAGTGAAAGCAGTGGGATTGTTGATAATGTTCAATGGTGTCAATATATTTCTTTTCAAATAATCCAGATAGTAAATTTGCACTAATACCATTTGTTTCTTTGGAAACTTTCTCTGCCATATAATTTCCAATGACCTTGGCTAGACAGCAGCCTGAGTAGAATATGTATAGGCAATGACCCATGGAGTTAACATAGCAGCAAAGGTGATTTTAATTGAATAAATGCAGTATATGGAAACTAACCAATATTTCTTTTCAAAAAGCTTAAAAATGTTAAGATAGTATTCATTTGTTAAATATCCGTACATTATCCAGGGTTCTTTAGATGTAGCAATATGGTTAGATAGCACACGACCAAGAGAACAAAATCTATACTAAGAACTTTCCAGGGCACTGCGATGTCATTGAAACATCTTCTAGAATAGCACAGTTGTGTTAAAATCTCCCAAATCTATGTGGGCACATGCTTGACAATTTCCTATCTTATCCACTAATTCAGTTTTACTGATGGGTAAGATTCAACAAATAGCGCTTGAATAAAGCGCAGGGCAGTGGCTACTAATTTTTTCATCTGTGCATTTTGTTTTATTATGTTAGAGACTCTAATTGAACTTTGTTCCAAGCTATTAACCTATGACAGAAGACTGTGGAGATAAGATTTCACTGACATATAGAACAAAGAAAAAGAAAGAGCGTGAAAATTACAATGACAAGGTTGCCTTAGCAGTTTTGAGGTGGTAAAATGAAATCCCTGACTAATAGGCCTAGCTAACACAGGAAGGGTGAGGATGTGAAAGGGGAGGACAATCTCAGATTGAACCCACGGAGAGACTTCTTTGAGAATCCGTAATAAATACACACTGTTATTGCAAAGTTCAAATTGCAAAGCAAATTAAAGCATGCCTCTAATTGTTATAAGTTGTATAAGAGGTTCGTATACAAAGAATAAATTAAGAAACATTACTAGTAAATTGTGGATGTTATCTGAACAGCCATTTTTTGTTTGAGGAAAGGCTAAAAATCTTTGCTTTATAATTCATAAATGATTCAGTCTTCTTGCCTTTTAGGAACTCAAATATCTTCAACGGCAATTTTTTTCTCAATATCATTATCTTAATTCATACTTGAACTGAAAGGAATAAAGCATAAAAAATTTTTCTGACCTATGAAAGAACTATACATGGAACTTTATACAACAACATCATATGAACAAGCCTGTGTCAGAGTTACGTTGGGACTGATAATTTGAGTGCGACTCCTCAAATATAGGCTAAAGAGTATATGCAAAATGTAGTGGAGATGAGTTTAGTGTAGCTTATTAACACAGTCTTCTTCCTGAAAAACAATGCCAGTATTTCCTTCCTAGCTGCATATGTGATTCTGATGAGACAAAACTTGTTTTGCAGGTTTAAAAAGAAAGTCTTACAGGTTTAAAGGAGGAAGAAATGAAATTGTTCAAGTATTGTTTTCCAGAATAAAACAGGAGGTTTCAATAAAAATTGAGTCTCTATTTTGCAAACAAATTCTGAATCCATTTGTTTAAAAAATTAATAATATCAAATGTATCTTTACATAAAAGTAGATAGAATTTTATCTGTGGTTTTGGTTGACTCATTTTGAATATGCATACAGGAAAGTTTACTGAATGTATGTTAATACTGAAATTGAAAATTTTATATGTTGAGAAATATAGAAATTGGAAAATATTATCACAATAAAATTAGTTCACAAATTCTGTAAAAATGTCTACTGTTAGGTTCACCTGCTTATTTATTTTAAGTGGTAGGAAACATCATCTACAGGTTTTATTCATCCAAAGATCAAAGATTTATTTGTCCACCTGAGAGAATACTTTTATAATCTGGAAATAACTTCTAGAAAACATCTATAGGAGCTCATAGAAACCTAACATTGTATAGATTTAATTTAAGCAACCTCTAAAAATTTCCCATTAAATTGATTTTTAAGAAAACATCCAAGTAGCCTATATTAACAGTATTTAGGACAAATAAAGAATGTTGGTGACATTTTTATTACTTTTGATACTGTTTCTCTAAAAACAATGATTAACTCACAGTTCATGATGACATAATATCCACTATTCTGATATCCCATCCATACAAGCCAGTGAGGACCTGTGTGAAAAATTTCTGGCCCCAGCAATAGGAGTAGTATCCTTTCAGAAATGTCTCTATCAAAGGTTTTTGTTTTTGTTTTTTCAGACAAGCTCAGAAAAGTCAAAGTGCCAGCCTATCTTGAAGCTAATGGTATATTCCAATACAACCATTGAGCCTTATGTTCAATTGCTTCATTCCAGAACAGCCATATAACTGGGGAACTCAGTCACCAAGTTACAGACTACTAACAGTTTCACCCAAGCAGCATATAGTCCTGCCAGTTTTGAAATATTCTTTTGAGTTATTCAGATCATCACTTTGGAATGGTCTATAAGTCTCTGAGTGAAAAGAATACTACTAGGAAAAAGTGACTCAATATACTTTATTAATGTACTAATTAATAAAGGCAGTCATTATTTTAGTTATTCTGATAATGCCAGTTATATCATTGGTAGCTGATAAATTCATTTCAATGCCTCTAACCTACCTTATTTGCCATGCCAAAGATAAACTTGTCCCAAAGCACATTTGTTAAGGGTTTATACTATCAATTTTTTATCCAAGTCCTCATACTGAATAAAAAACAAGTAAATAATTTAAGCCTGTTTTGCTTTCCACAATATTTAGATGTAGCCAAGCAATATCTGTAAACCAGTAACTAAAGATTTTGTCAAATATAATACAATTGCATAAAACACATATTTGATAAACTTCAATTTGCACATGAACAATATAAAATATCACCTCAACTCTAAGATAATTATTTATGCCAGTGACCCAATTACACAATGTCATTGTATTCAGAGTATGTGAATTAATGTGAATTTTCTGACAGGAAAAGCACTCAGAATTAAGTTTTTCTCAGAGTCAAAAAATATAGAAAGCAGTATTAGTATCATCATAAACAATTCAAGAATTATTACCCCCTCTTATTCTCACAAAGTAGGAAATTATGTTTCATCTTTTCCTCTAAAACTTGAGACTATTATCCCTTTATAAGGTAAGAGAATAGTCCACCAAACTCCTACTTACTTCTTAGTCCTAAAAAGTATTAAAAAGAAATATAGTAGCCAACCTTTGCCTCTGTAATAGTCAAAGATTTCTTAGGTATGATTAAAAAAAAAAAAAAACAGGAACTATAAAAGATAAAAAATGATAAGTTGGATTTTACATAAATTACAATTATGTGCATTTCAAATAGCAGCGTTAAAAAGTGAAAAGGCAAGTCAAAGAATGAGAGAATATTTTTGCAATGCATGTATCTGACAAAGATCCAGAAAATAAAAAAACAACAAACGAACTTCTTACAACTCAATAGTTACACAAACAACTCAATAAAAATGGCAAAATATTTAATCAATAAACCTGATTTTTAAAAAGGCATATCCTCCTCAAGTCATTGTTCAAAAGCTATGTAAATAAATGGGATTGTGGATATCTACAAAAATCTATTATTCTGTTGGAAAATATTCAAAAGTATACACAGTATCTAGAGAAAAAAAAGCAATATGAAATGTAAAATAATTAACACAAAATGTATCTTCTTTAAAGTATAAAGACAAAAAAGTCAAAAAGATTAAAAACAATAAGCAAAAAATGATTTAGAATCCATGTTATTTAAAATGCATAAAAATTAGAAGTACCTTTAAAGAGATGATACATTTAATTAGCTAGTTTCCAACATCAATGAAATTGATATGACAATCAAATGAACCAAAATTGATGCAAAACTGAGGTAAGATGAAGAATTCTCAAAATATTAAGTTCAAATGAAAATACGAACAAGCATTTGATCATATATGCCATTCTTCTGCCTCTGCACTTATAGCTATCACTATTGGATACCTAATAATTCTATTCTCTAGTACTTTCAGTCAAATTTTGTTTCTTCTACCCAGAGAATGTTACACTTCAGTTAAAATATGCATTACAGTTCACTTCATATATAATCAAAATGTGAACATCTCTGGGCACCAATGCTTTTCTTATTTTTGCTATGTATGAATTAGTTAATAATTTTCATGGTGCTAGCGTATATTTTAGGAGACTATAACCCAAGGAAGAACTATTTAATTGATAAGACTATTTAGACCTTCCAAACATACCTTGTGGATAAGCTAAATATGAAAGGGCATTTGCTTTCTTCAAAAAAAGTAGAAGTAGAAATATTTATGGTCTTTATAGGCTATGCAGAATTTTACCAAACTGCCATTACACATTACTGTGTGTGTTTTATTCCCTCTAAGATAAAGCTCCCTAAGGAAAGGTTTAAAAGGAGTTCCTGCATCTTTAACCTAAGTGAATGAAGACCTTGATATGGCGAAAGGACAAAGCTAAGATTGCAGGGGAGAGAAAGAGAATTGAAAACAATCAATGTGTTGATGCCAGCCTAAAGAGGGTCACTGAGAGATCAGCTTTACCTGCATCTGTTCCTTAATTAAAAAGAGAAAGATGACAGTGTCCACTACTCATCACTATGGTAACATTTCAATATTAGGCAATTTTGACCAGCAGACCACGCAAAAGCAAAGCCAAGTGAATGTTTATGTAAATCCATACAGTATATAGGCTTATTGAAAATATGTGTAGCAAAGCTTCAAATCAAGTTTTAAAATCAAGTCAGGTGTTTATTTTCCTCAGGCATTTTGTAACTTAGAAATATTAAAGAAAACATACTAATGCAAAGGCAGAATAGAATAATATATACGTGAAGGGGAGCCCTTTTAAAAGAGCTTTTGAACTGATTACCATTGTTTCTCTATACAAGTTATGTTGTGTTATCTTTTGCCTTTCACCATTCCTATGATCCAAGCTACATCACCCTAATTGTCTATGGTTTTCATTGCTCACTTTGTTGCATTTTTATTCTGCAAAAATATATTTCACTTACACTAATTATTGTTTGTGGATTTTTTTTTGCTAATTATAGATTTTCCATCCTTTTTTCTTTTCATTGACTATCTCCTCATTCAATTCATGCATCATCATTACTGTCAACAAGAAATGTTAATCACTGAAAAATGTCGTTTTCTTTTCACTAAATCAAGCAAAATGTACAGAACTTCTCAATCCTGAATGCTGTTATATGTCATTTTGATTGTTCTGTATCATACACATTGTATTGTTGACTTCTGTCAATAACTCAGCTTTTTAGTTATTTGTTCTATATGTACTTTAAAAGTAAACAAAATAGTAAAAAGTTTAAAATTACATTAATTATGTCTATTAGAAAATTAATTCATCCCGTTTTCACAAAAAGATAGGCATTTGTTTTTCTGACATCCATAATATCAGAAAAATATCAAACATAACTCTGGATCTATCACATTTGTAAAATGCATCTTATTTAACAGAGTTCTCTCCTCCACCAGTGTTTAAGTTCTTTATGAAGAAACAGCTATTTTCCTACTTAAATGATACCTTCTTCAGAGCAGTACCAGTTCCACAAACTATCAAGGTAAGGCACAATGAAGTTAAAGCAGTAACACTTTGCTTAGGTAACATGATGTTCTATTGATACTAGTTTCATTATATGGTCATCATCAATGTTATTACTTAAAGATGGTTGCTAGCCTTTTGCAACTAGCAATATTTTAAGTTTTCTCCACATCACAGGCATTTATCTCTCTTCTCCTGTTTTCAATGTTCTGAACAGTAGCATATTTGGAACCTGCAGACTTAATGTTGTAATAGCATTTTACACAATCAAAATGAATCTTTATGTTGAAAGTTCATTATATAGCTACTATCAATAGTTAGCTTAAACATCTTATTGTGAGGGTATGTCTTTAAACAACACTTTATCATAAGTAACCATTTTTCATATCATCCATTTCTTTCCCTTGTTATCCTTGATTTACAAAATCTTCAAACTTGAGGTCAGATATAAAGCAGCATCAGGTTACATCAAGACTATCTTAAAGTTGTTAGTCAGTTTAAGTGAAAAAACAGAAAATAATTGGCAAAAATGTTTTTCTTTAAATAGTGTTTTGAAAAACTACAAAAGCATCACACCAACTTTTATTCAAGATATTTATCTTTTTCTAACTTTAAAGAATTATGCACTTCCACTTTTTGCCTCATTAAGTCTTTCTAAAAAGGTAATTTAACCACTTGGAGTTCCTTTATTAAAATAGTAAAAACAGTTTTGATCTTGTAAAACACTTCTGAAAGTGAGAACAAGTAGCAAAGTCTCACCCACCATCACCTGCTTCTTTATGCAAATCTCGAAGCTAGCTGCTTCTCATATCCACTAGGGGGATCATTACACAGTAAAAATAGATTGGTCTCTTTATAGGTGTTTTCTTACTTTCTCACTTAATAGCACAAAGAAAAAAAATTAGTTTTAAAAAACAACAACAAAAATCATTTCAACAGAACTCACAGTAAACATTTTTTTAAGATATCAAATGTTGAGAATATTTGCATTTATTTTAAAAAGCTATTATTTTAAAATCCACATTTGGAAACTAAGCCCACAGTCCCTGTCCTAGTTTCCAAAAAATAAAGACAGAAGCAGAGTTTTTGCAAAACATACGTCCACACATTCAAATATGCTATAGCCATGAACTTATTTTAATGCTAATTTCATTAAAATTTATTTCTGATGAAACATTGTGGGAATTATGATTACGTTTCAACAGAAATTTTGGAGGACATTCAGCCCATAAAAATGATGTTCACATGTTAAAAAGAAACTTACAAAAGTCATTTACTGCATCCCTTTGCCATAAGGGGTTATCACTTACCAGTGGTCCTGCGACAGTTTTGGTCTATAGATTACTTAAGCAAGAAAACAAAACTAAAGATTCTGTAAATGACTATCTTGTCCCATCCTCTTGCCAATGCCAATAAAGCTTTCAAAAATTTGTGACAAATCTATTCTAACTTTAAATGAAGCCAAATGAGTTGTTACCATGTTACAAAACATTACAAAAGTTATAGAAAGCAACAACAATCCAGTCACTTTTACCCCTAGCATTAATCTAGAAAGAAACCATCTCTTAATCAGTTTTAAATAGTCAAACTAGGTCCCACATCAAGTGATCATTAAAAGCTTGGTAAACAAATGGATGACTGATCTGGGAAGAAGCAATGGCAGCCACTGATTTCACTACAACCCGGATATATAGAGGCATGATGCATTTTCATGTATCTCCATAAAGAACATACTAGAAGTGCCTCATTGATGAGCAATACTTTCCTAATTAAGATGGTGTGGATTTAAAGCATCGAGATGTCCTGTTTTTCAAATTTTACACTATGCAGGGCTTCTCAACCTTAGCATTAAAAGCTTGGGCTGTATAAATCTTTATTGTGCACTGTAGGAAGTATAGAAGCTTCCCTGGCCTCTACGCCCTAGATGCCAATAGCACCCCTAGCAGCCAATAGCCAACAGTATTTTAGGAGAAGCAAAAATGTCTCCAGACATTGTCAAAAGTCCATGGGAAGTAAAAATCATCTTCAGCTGGAAACACTGCATTAAGAAAACGGTATTTCTAAACTTAAATCACCAAGAAAAAATCTAGAAAAGTCTTCAGGAACTATTTTAACATTAGATAACACCTGTCAAAGGGAAAACTTGAGAGTTATTATCAATAATTATGCTGCAAGGAATAAAAAGTTTATACAATGTGGCCTATAAATGACATATCAGACAAGTCAACAATGTCAGATCCTGTGCTTACTAAGTACAACAATTACCACAAATAAAAGTCATGCTTTAGCATTATTAAAAACAGCATTGAAAGGTATTAATATATCAGTTATTTCAGTGCTTACCAAATTTGTGCATATCATTGAGAAAGAAATCTGTTAGTTTAGCTCAAAATTGATGGTTTACCAAATCCATAAATTTTAAAGTAGGAAATTCCAATAATTCAAACTGTAGGCTGATTTCATTCTCTACTGATTCTTAAAACCATGATGTTGCTTACATGCAAACCTCTAATCGTTATTTTTTTTTATTTAAAAAAGTTTTTTCTTGCTAAATTTTCAAAGCTGAAAAAAATCCTACCCTAAATCTTGGAATTCTTTAAATATGTGATGACTCTTGAGGCCCTCAAAACTTTCCCTTTTCTTTACTATTCACAATTTCAGTCATTACTCATAAATTATTTTTTATTGACCTTTAATTAATTTAGGTTAATCCATTAAAGGTATTTTCTACTCTCTCTGCATTCCTCCTTATTGGAAGAATCTCTATTTGGTTCAGCTTTTGTAGTGGGTCTTACCATCACCAAGAATGATGAGAGAGTAACAGTTATGTTTTTCTTTTTGTGTATACAGTAGCTAAGCTTATCAATCACCACCACAAACAGGCAAAGAACAAGGAAACTTTGACAAAATATTAAAACCTCTAAAGTCACGTGTACCACAGCATGACTACCAAATGTGTGCAAAAAGGTCAAGATGTTTAAATGGTTTTGCCATTAAAATGAAAACAAAAAGCCGGGCTCGGTGGCTCAGTCTGTAATCCCGCGCTTTTGGGAGGCTGAGATGAGTGGATTGCCTGAGCCTGAGGGTTCGAGACCCGCCTGGGCAAGCGAGACCTCATCTCTACAATAAATCAAAAAATTAGCCGGGCATGGTAGAGTGCACCTGTAATTCCAGCTACTTGGAAGGCTGAGGCGGAAGGATCGCCGGAGCCCAGCAGGTCGAGGCTGCGGTGGCCGGGAGCGGCCACTGCACTCCAGTCTGGGCGACAGAGTGAGACTCCAACTCAAAAAAAAAAGGAATGAAAACAAAAAACAAAACAAAACAAAAAAACTATAATCACTAACAGCAGCCCAGTGAAATTGGAAGATCTGACAATCTCCAAGATTAGGGTTTGGCAAAACTATTGCCCATATGGCAAATCCAGCCTATCATTTATTTTTTTAAATAAAGTTTTATTGAAATATAGCCAAGGTTGTTCACTTATGTATTGTCTACTGTTGTTTTCATGCTATAAACAGCAGAGTTAAAGTGGTTGCAACAGAGATGATCTAGTGCTCAAAACCTAAAATGCTTACTCTCTGGCCCTTTACAGAGCAAGTTTGTTGACTCTCACTGAAGAACCTCCAAACAAGCATCAGGTAGAGAACAGACAGATGGAATGAGATTGATTTAAACTCATGTGCAGAAACACAAAACACTTCAAGGTACTTATTTCTGAATGATTGCTTTTAGAGAGCATCAATGGAAATAACTTTATTCAGGGTTCCATTTTTGCTTTTCAATATTGGGAAGTTTATTTTTTAATTTTCCTTCTAAAGACTAAAAGCCATAAAAATTTACTCTCATGATTTAGATCACTGATTCCCAACCTTCTCAGACCAAAATACTCATTTTTAAATAAAGATTTTCATTGTTCCCTTACTATTCTGAAATAAAAGTCATAAATAATGTAAATTATTCAGGTGCTTATTTCAACAACAACAACAAAATCAATATAATGTCCTAGCTGTAATACAAAGGAGGAACTAAAGAAGAAATAATTTATAATAAAATATTTTAATATGTTACTACTCAATATGTCTACGCTGGAAGAAAAATGATCCACTCAGATACTTGCAAATACATGTAGACTCATCAAAAAATTAGAGCTAAAAGTGCAGATTGATACAATTGGGTTGTTTTCTGGTAACTCAAAAGGTAAGTGATATTTTAAAATGGCCAATGAACCTTTGCAAAGTTCAGAACACAATAAAGTATAATATTTCTTTGTCTTAACATTTTTGCTGCGTTTCTGAAAAAAGTAATGTATATTGAAGTTTACAAAAATAATTTGTTTTGATATATAGTACAAAGTTAGGCCTTTGGTTCAAATAATTATAAACAATTTAAAATCTTTATTGTTTTCTCGTGATATTCATGGCTTCTGGGTTAAGATTGTGGGCATTCTTCTCCAATCTTTCAGAGACACCATTGTTATAAAAATAAAAAGGTAGAAAGCACAACAATGAAGAATATAGGATGTACTTATCAGTGGAGCTTGTTTTTTCAACAGATTTCTGGACAAGGAAAAGGGACAAGAGAAAGAATGACAAAACAGAACAGAGAAAACTGCAACCTGGAAGGGTTATGGAGGAGTTACAACTAAAAAAGTAACTGAATGCCCTGTTGCCTGTCATACTTCCGGAAGGTTCAAGACTCAGAAATGCTAGCTAATGTGGAGAGTAGGAAGGGAATACTAAGATACAAAACTTGACAATCAGTTGATTCAAATCCCCTCTTAAGGACTTCACCACTGCATGCCTGTTGCCTGGAATTCAGCAATATAACAAAAAATGGGAGGCTGTTGCTAATGAGATTGGCAATCCTCCAATAAGATACCTCTCTAGCTGTAAGGACTGAGGAGACTTTAGAATTACAGCTAGCCATGCGACCCACCCCCCAAATGAAGTTTGCCCATTGACAAGCTCTATCCAGTTACAGAGACGTCAGAGACTCTACAATTTTCTAAGGCAATCAAGAATCAACAAACATTTGTGGAAAGTTTGTGGCATGGAAGGAGAGACCAAATTTACCAAAAAAAAAAAAGAGGTTTAGAGAGAAGACAACTCAGGAAGATGATTTTAAAAATCAAATCTCAGCCGGGCTCGGTAGCTCAGCCTGTAATCCCGCGCCTTGGGAGGCTGAGGTGAGTGGATTGCCTGAGCCCACGGGTTCGAGACCCGCCTGGGCAGGCGAAACCTCATCTCTACAATAAATCAAAAAAATTAGCCTGGTGTGGTAGCGCGCGCTTGTAGTTCCGGCTACTCGGAAGGCTGAGGCGGAAGGATCGCCAGAGCCCAGCAGGTCGAGGCTGCGGTGGCCGGGAGCGG